>JBAMBP010001915.1:0-12086 GCA_037044515.1 Phortica magna
TTGTTAGTTAGTAAGTGCGCTCCAACGATGGTGGAAAACGTGGAGCGGAGCCTTTGAAACAATTTGAAGCCATACAAATTGCTATCTTGCGCCTGTGTCTTTCTTTCAGCTCAGCTCTGCTCAGTTTGGTTTGGTATTCTTTCCTTATTTCTGTTTTTTTGTTTTTTTTTTGTGCTTTTTTACAGGCAACAAATTTAAAAATAGCAACATTCTTGTCTAAACCTGTTGCTATTTTCAGCGACCGTCAAGCAGGAATTATGCAGTTGTGCCTCTTCTGTGCTCTTGCACGTACAATGCAGATACTTGTAGCTAAAGTTAGACCAGGAATGCCTGCGGCTACTTATGCTCATATTTGGCATCAAAATGATAATGATAATGATAATGATGATGAGAAATAAGTACGTGTACACTTGACGTTCTCTAACAAATAATCGATCAAGCCATCGATTAAAATAAAAACCACAGATCTATCTATCAGTTAATCAAGGATTAAGAATAATGAGTTATTGTTGTTATTATTTACATAGAAACGAATTCGTATCATGTCATTTATTGGATCACTTTAAATATAATTTTGTTCAGATTATAAACAAATTGATTTTTTTTCACTTTATTGCAAGAAGGGAGTTTCGGATTAGCAATAATGAAATTTATTAAAAATTCTGATTGCTCTGATTGTTGCAATTATTCAAATGATTTGTTAAGAACATTTGAATTTGCGCTTTGTTAGAAGTTTAAAGGAACATGCCATAAGCAACAACAACTGAGAATATTTGAAAAAATAACCAAAAAATGATGATGACGGGAAATAGCTAAAACACAGATCAACGCACACACACACACACACACACACACACACATAAGCGCACATACACACACGCAGACAGTAACCACCGGCGACTTGCATAGTTGGTACCTATTGAGCCTCGTTTAAACTCACCACAACGTCATCATTATCATCATAACCACCATGATCAACATGATCATCCAGTTGCTTGGCGTCGACGTCGCCGTCGGCGTCGTCAGCGTCGTTTATTTGATACAATACGATTCGTTTCGTTTCGTCTCGCCTCGCCGCAACGCAACTCAACTCGGACACGACTCGTTGTCCGCTTCGTGCGCTCGTTCCCTATAAAAGCGGCCCCTCGGCGCTGCAAGCACTTAAAGTGATTCTTGAAACTGACCGCTTTGGACACGGTCTCAGTAAGAATACAAATCTCTGCTGCGCTACTGTTGCTGCTCTTGCTACAAATACACTTTGTCACTGTAACTTTTGTCGGGATTTAAAAATCTACAAAAAGAAAAGTCAATACTATATTTTTTTTTTGTTGTGAATTTATTCTGTCGTCGTTCAGGATTCAACCGTGTAACAAATTGAATTTTTTTGGTTTTGTTTCAATAAAAAATCAGCAACAAACGCGTTCGTTAGCTCAAAATATCTTCGCGTCTTCTAAGATTCGACAAACAAGTGCAAAACAAACGAAAAAAGGCTTCTAAAATTTACAGAGCTCAAATCAAAAAAAAAACAGGTAAGTGTCGTGAAGATTTTCGACAAATTTGCTGAAAAGTGTTTTCTAAAATTTACTTGAAAAAAAAAACAAGCCAACAGAAAATCTTCGCAAGTGTAAGACGCGCCTTATACCATAAGCGCAGCTACAAAATTTTTGAGTTCAATATATTTTGAGAAGCTCCTCAAATTTATTGTAAATTTTTTTTCATACATTTTTTTTTTCAAATTAATTTTGAAATCTCCTTGAAGCGTTATGCATCTCTTTGTTTGAAATTTATCTAACGTCAGTCAAGTTAAAATTCTTGAAATTCAAATGCAAAACATACGAAAGCCCAGGCCAGTTCATAACGACCTATTAAGAGCTGCATAATATGTATTTATTATAAAAAACAAAATAAAGTTAATAAAAAACTAGTTGACCAAGACATTCAAGCACAGCAACCGAAAAACAAGCAATTTTTTTTACATAAAAACTTTGGCTTCATCGACATTTTCATACACTACATTTTTATTAATATAATTAAGTTTTGTGCATAAATTTCGCCTTCGATCAGTTAAGAACAAGTTATGACGGTAAATTTTAGCTAGAAACCGTTATGCGCTCGTGTCTGTCCAATTAATTCAGTTGGTATGTTTAAAAAAACACAGACCATTTTTATGAGTTCTTTGACACTGCCATAAAAAAAAGATTTTGACAATGCAAATCTCATAAATTGCAATATTATGTAAAAGCACACGAACAAAGTGAACGGCAAAAAAGAACAGAATAGAAACTCAATTAATTTTTGCAGCAGCATCTTAGCCAATTTTGAAAGAGCCAACGCGAGTGCAACACAGGGCAAACATCCTTAGGCCAAAAAAATACATATACAAAAGAGTAAAAGAAAAGATAAATCAAAAGAAGAACTTGTTTGGTAGCAACGATTTCGAAAGCAACTTTCCAGCGCTCGAGCATCTTCGAGTCAAGTCAAGTAAAGTCAAGTCAGGCTGTGCCAAGCCAGGCGGGAAGCGTCGAAAGACGGCCCGCTGGTAATGCTGTGCAGCAAGAACCAAAGACAGAGCCAAAACGAGACCCATAACCAAACCAAAGCCAAAGCCAGAGCCAGAGTCAAGTGTCAATGCACTGCGGCAAAGTTTATCGATACGATTCGCTTCGTTCTTCTTTGGCCATCATCATCATCGTCATCGTCGTTGCCTTTTTGCTTTTGTTAGCTTTGTTTTAAGCATATATTAAATAATTTTGTCCCTGATAACGCAATGAACCAAAAACGGGTTTTAAGACATCAATAAAAACTACAAAAACCACAAAATAAAAAAAATAAAAAAAAAAAAACGATGAATAAAATAACAAACCAAATAAGAAAAATGCATAAATCTTAAGTTGACCACTTGAGAATTTATGCGTTGCTTTCTTTGTCTGCGTCGTAATAAAAATGACCAAAGAAAACAAATTTACAGAAATAACAATTTTAATACAGACCAAAGACACATTGAACCGATCACGCTGATTTCAGAATGGAAAAAATAAGGCGGAACCGTTATGTTGACTCAAACAATTCAAGTCAAGTCATTAATTTAATTTAATCAGTTTTCCATGAAATCTCGATTCATATTAACACTTATTTGCGCATTTGATTTGAATTAATTCCAAAAAAGATTTGCCAAAAATTAACATGCCACTTAACTGGCCAATAAATTGTTAATGATTCTAGCGAACAAAAAAAAACCAGAACAAAACATAAATGCTTTGGTAAACATTTCGAGTTTTAGAGTGCAAAATTATTATTGTACAACTAAGTGAAAAAAACTATCAAACAACTAATAAAAATAATGGTAGAAAAAAGAGACATGGAAAAGTTAATTTGTTTTATGGCTGCTTGTGAAGCGTTGAACTTGTATGAAGTCAATAAGAATTGTAGAAGCTTCTGGAACAAAAAAAAAACAAGAACAACCAGAGCAAACGCCAACAAGTAAAGAAATGCAAAGGAACCACGATCGCGCTCAATTATAGGCTTCCGTCTTTGCCACTTATAACATAGAAGGCGTGTCGGTGGGTGGGTTCGGGGGTCAGAGCGCGTGTAAATCACAAAAGCCGCGCAGAAAAATTGATTTAATCGAATTAAATAAAATAAAATGTGCCGCCTTGTTCAGCATTTAATGCGCTACCATGTACAATTTGCATTGTTACTTCATAAATTTCTTCAAAACTCGAAATTTTACTTTGAAGCATGAATATTATTCCTTCGTTTTTGTTTTTGTTTATGTTTTGGTTTCTTTGTGCCAAAGCAGCTGCGAAAGTTAGTAACCCAGACATTGTACGCTTCAATGTTGTAGCGTACACAGTTTGTCGATGTCGATGTCAACGTCAGTGACAACCACAGCGTTAGCGACTGAGGCAGTTAAGTTCAGTCAGTCAGGCAGTCAGACAATGAACTGAGTACGTTGATTATGATGATGATGATTTTGTAATATTTCAATTGGACTTGTTAGGGACTTAAAGCGCGCGCTCCCACAATGCTTAATGCGCGCTACCACAAGTGACCTTTTGTTGTTGTCGTGATTGTGGCATACAAAGCACAGACACAGGGGGTCTGGTCTGGTCTGGTTGCACATACAGTCGCAGAGACGGAGGCGCCAGTCGGCATGCATGCAATTAACAAAAAGCAATAACAACAACAACAGCAACAACAACGTCATCAGTATAGAAGAAATGCTGCTGCTGCTGTTGATGCCATTATTGCATAATACTCAAGCAAAGATTACTGGTTGCAAAACCGAAAAAAAAAACAAAAAAAATTCAAATATAAAAAACGAACAACAACAATAATAAAAACAACACAAAGGAAAACATACAATAACAAAAAAAAACGTAAATGTCAAAGTCATTTAACACATGCTAACAAATATTCTCAACACTCTTCTCTTCCCCTCTACCCGACATTGTAGCAATGAAGTGCCAATTAATCATACTCGCTGCCATTTGCCTGGCGTGCACTTACTCCTTACCCGTGCCCGATGAGGAGGTTTCGATCGTGCAGGCCGCGCCCGTCAATGAAGTTAAATCTGATGTCGCCAAGAAGCCGCAAGAAGAGCAACCATTGGATGCTGTTAGTATCGTCAAAGCCGTTGAGTCACGAGCTGTCGAAGAATTGAAACCAGCTGCCGAGCCAGCGCCTGTCGTTAGCGCACCTATCGCCAGTGCTGCTGAGCCCGCAGCCGCCAATGAAGCGGCCACGAATGAGGCACAGCCCGAATTGAAAAAGTCAACTGAGACAAAGGCTGATCTGAATCCGAAATCAAATGTACCCGATCTTGAGACCGCACCTGCTCTACCCGAAAAGAAGCTCATCGCCGAAGCTGAAAAGAAACCATTAGTAGCGGCACCAGCGGCTGAGGAAGCAAAGAAGGAAGCTATACCAGAAGAGAAGTCCGATAAGAAGTCAGCACGCACCGAAGAGGAACCACTTGAAGCACCCAAGGCTGTGCCACTTGTTGAAGCACCCGTCGCCAATGTTGAGGTACAAAAGCAAATCGTTGATGAGATCAAACCAGCTGTCCATCCTGCACTCGTTGCCGCTGGCAAGTCAACCGAATTGCCAAAGGAAACTAAATTAGAGGGTGAGTCGAAGAAGGAAGAGAAAACTGAGGCTACTGCTGCTGCTCCTGCTGAAGAAACACCCGCTAAGAAATTGCCGGTCGAGGAGTTCAAAGAGCCACAAACCGCTGAACGTGCCATTGAATTGAAATCCGAAGAGTCCAAGTCTGGTGCCGCAAATGAGCCAATTGTTCCCGCCAGCGCTGCCGCCAAAGAGGGTGTCGCCCAAGAGGAAAAGAAATTGATCGCTGAAGAGAAACAACCTGCACGCCAGGAACGCATCAACGAACAGGAGAAGGATGCTGCTGCTGCTCCCGCCTCTGCTGAAGCTAAGCCTGAGAACAACGTACAAGTGATTCCAGCTGCTTCAACCAAGAGTGTTGCCAGCGAAGAGACCAAGCCAGCCGAGCAGATCGCCGCTGCACCAGCCGATGCACAGCCCGAATTGAAACAAAGTGCTGAACAAGCCAAGCCAACCGCTGAAGCTCAACTCGCCGATGCCAATATCAAGTCGGCCGCCAAGGAAAACGAACAGCCAATTGCAGCCGCTTCGACGCCTGAATCAGAGCCCAGAAAGATCGAGGAAGCCAAGGAGGAGAAGATCCCAGCCGCTTCAGCTGATTTAGCAGGTCAGGAGAACAAAGGCGAACCAGCAGCAAAGAAAGGCGCTGAAACGTTGAAAAAATCCGATGAAAAGAACGCATCCGATGAAAAATCCGAACTCGAAAAGAAATCCGATGAATCAAAGGATTCATCCGAATCAAAGGAGTCTGAAGAAAATGACAACTCAAAGGAAGACAAATCCAATTAGATTCGTTTTGCGTAGAATACTATGCCCATATTTGCACACATTTCAACCCGCCCCATCTCCGCCAGGTTGTAACGAGGCAACACATTGACATTTTAAATAATTTGAAAAAAAAAACAAAAACAAAAAAAAAAGAAAGCATACCGTACGCTCTCTCCTTCTCTCTCTCTATGCCTCACTCACTCACTCACAAACACACTCACTCGCTCGCTTTCACTCTGGAGTCCCTTTTTGCCGCTCGCTCCCACATGTACACCCTCTTAAAGTATAGTTAGTCGTATTTAGTTATAAATGATAATTATAGTTTAATGAACATAATGAAAAGAAACAAAAATAACATGAAACGAGAACAAAAACGGAGTTATACCAGGGATACACACAAGCAAACATAGTACAGAGATCCGATTTGGACTAAGAGAAAACCGAAATGAATTGAATCGAATAGAAGAGATAAGACAAACCGATATGATGGCACGCTTGATATACAAACACACACACACATAATTATTTTTAATAACCGTTACGCAACCGTATATAATAATAATAATAATATTTAAATGTAGTCATCGACCAGTCGACGTTTAATGAACTCGGTTAGAAATTAGCCACTCATATATTCAGATTTTTTGCCCGTTTCATTCTGTTGCTTTTCCTCCACCCCCCCTTCTATCCACAAACCAATCATAGCTGGGGATCGAACCAATACAACGATCCCCCAAAACAATGTGAAGTATTTTGTTTAAAGAAGAAAATTAAGATTAATTTTTTTTATATTATGTAAAATCAATGCTGGCAAAAGTTCGCAAAACAAACGCGAAAACATATAATTTTTTTTTTTTTTGTGAAATCGTTAGGCTTTAAGCGCTTACGCGGGTTGTGTGTGCAACTCTGGCGATTTGCGCTAGCCGGTGATTATTATATATATAAATTTAAATAGAGTATAATAAATGTATAAGAAGTATGTATGAAGTATAATTTTTTTATATAGACTGAGAAGATTCTTAAATAAAAACGAAAGATCGATCACAAAAAGAGAAATTTTTACATTTTTTTTTTTTGGGTGGGAACCAATAAAGATACACTCAGTATATAAATAAAAAAGTATATTGCCCTTAAATCATATTTTACCCTCTAAACAAAAGGCAAAGTATGGCTTAGTCGAAATCTTAATAGCATGTATAGTTTTAGAATTTTTTTTTTCATTTTTACTCACCTTTTGTGTTAGCATCTGACAGACGATGACGCCCAGAGCCCACCAGTCGACCGCGTGTCCATAGGCCTCACCGCGCAAAATTTCTGGCGCTGCAAAATAGGAAAATAACAATAATAAAAAACTCGAATTTACCTACCTGCTATATAAAAACAAGCAATTTGTATCTGATACAGTCGGTAACACCGACAATTGAACGCACTTGTCTTACCAAGAGTATAGTCAATGGATAAATGTCTTGAATATCGGATATCTTAACCATTTAGAAAAAAAAAATTGTTATTAACAGAACCCAGGCATGGTTCTGAGACAGAAAAGTGAACAGAGACAAACTCATCAAGCTGTGGGTACTTCTTTCTTTCAAAACATGCATAATACAATGATAAATTTCAAACATTTTTCTTTTATTCAAAGTACAAAAGGAAAATAAACGCAATAAAAACAAAAGCATGACAAATGATAACAACACTGTGAGAACTTCAAACACGACGACAAAAGACACAAAGGACTCTCAAAAAGCTTCGATTTTTGTGCAGTGCAATCAAATTTGAACGAAATAAAAAAATAACCTCATCAGCAAAATTGTAAATCAATATAATAAGCAAGACTATCTTTTTTTTTTGTTAAATTTTCTCTTTTGTGTTTTACGAAAATGCACAATATTCAATAGAGCTAAAAACTCGATATTTTCTTTCACGTATTTTCACTTTTTATTTAATACATTTTTTGCGCAAGTCATAATTATTATTCATTAATATTACATGATATTTTTGTTGTTTAATATTCATGTTAAGCAATTAGTTTTATTATTTGTTTTTTTTTTTTGTTTTCTCTTTTTTCTACGCAACTTCTTTACATTACTTTTTACAACAATTAGTTAAATTTATTGAAGTTGTTTACATCAAATATTTTATGTTTTAAGAACTAAATATAGACTACTAAAAATTACAATCACAATAATGAAAATGATCAATTTCAAGATTAACTCGGCTCGGTACGGCCCGCACCCAGACCACTTTTCTCAACGACCGAATTTTCTTTTGAAATTTTCTTTGTAGCACTTAAATTGTATTCATACTATTTTAATATTTATTATAATTAATTCTTGTGTTCTCTTTCTATCATTTCTTTTTTCTTTTTCAATTGATAAACAAAATCTCTTTGTTTTTTTTTTTCTTTAAATATTTTTAACATTTTGTTTTCTGCATCACAAATTTAGTTTTTTTTTGTTTGAATTGAATCAATTTTATTTTTTTTTTTACTTTCTAAATAAGCTGTTTTAATAAAAGAATTTTATTTCTTTCTTCACGCAACTTGACTATAATCTTAAATGGCGGATGGATGCTTCGTAGGGTATTTGGATTTGTTCATCTTTAATTCACTTCACTTTTTTCTTGATTTTTTGTCAATTCTCTTTTTTGATTATTAACTTTTTAAAATATTATAAATCGAATTATTTGACAATTTTTGTTTGGTTTCTTTTTTTTTTTTTAAACATATATTTTTTATTTTATTTTGGTGTTATTTGTGTTAAATGTTTTACATTGGTCCAACATTAATGCCAATTTAGGTAAAATTACATTACTATTTTTTGTTTTTGTTAACATTTTTTTGTTTTATTATTTAACGTTTTCTAATGTTTTCTATTGTTCAAGCGCATAGCACAATTTTTAAGCTTTTGGAACTTAAAAAAAAAGGCAAATAAAAGAAATATAAAAATTCGGTACTCGGCACTCGAATATTTGTATGTATATAAATTACAAAAATTCGAGTTTTTGATTGAGTATCATACCGAAAATTGTTTGGTTCATTGACATTGAGGAACAAAAACGGTAAAAAAAATTAATTTTAAAAATATATTTTTTTTTGCGGTTGGCGTCAGTTTGAATTTTAATTCCTAGCTTATAAAAGATACTCTACAACGACGACAACAACAATGACGACAGCTTTACTTTGACTTAACACAATGAACACTTTCCGAAAATTTATCCTTAGCGTATTAATTACATACAAATATAATTATTCGCTTACATGGCTACTTAAATCATGTGTGTGATAAACAAGGGCACACCTTCTCATATACAGACATAAAACTATGGTTCTAACTTTGTACATCATAATTACACTGTGCGGGGGTGGTGAAAATTAGCTAAAGTCATAACTATTGATAAAAACTTATTAAGACTGTTTTCCAAATCCAAATCAGTTCGCTATTTGTTTAATTTTTTTTTTTCTATTATTTTATACCTTTGTTTCGCCTGATCTGGAAATGGCTTAGTAGATCTATGCGTGTATATCGTGTATAGAGCCATAATATCGATAAATCTACACATACGTATGTGTGTGTGTTTGAGTGTTTGTGTGAGTGTAATTCCTGTGTACGATGGGACAGATCATTTAAATATATAAAGGCGTTTTTAATGTAAAAAAAAAAAATATAATAATTTCAATTTCCCCGAAGCAAATTACATGTTCAATATATTCGTTTATTATTTTTGTCGAATTGTTGAGAATAGAAAAAGATCTTAACAAACTTTGTGGCATCAATATTTCAATATGTCAATATTTCTCCATAACTACTTATTGTTAAATTACTACAAAGTATTCTATGAACTTTTTTATATTAGCATATATTTGTATACATATGCATATACAAATACATATGTATTTCATATATATATGAAATTAACTTAAAAACTAATGAACCAAAAAAAAAATAATAATAATAAAGTAACATAAAATATAAAAAAATATTATGTAATTCTCTTAAATTATTTATCACCGTTTGGGTTTCTTAGTAGTGATTGGATCGATATTGTACACATGTGTGTGTGTGTGTTGTGTCTTGGCGCCAGCCAATTAGAACGATTCGATGATCGTCTCCGGCGCCAACCGATCACTGTGGCTTGCACGTATGGCCGGCGTCAATAGTCACATTGCAAGCGTCTCCTTAATAATTTTTTTCATGGCATTACCCATCGACGGCGCATTCGAACCCGACGTCGAATAGTCAAATTTAAATAAATACGGCTGCACATCGGGATACGATGTATCGAAAATGAGATCGAGCTCGCTCTGACTCGGCGTTTTAGGGACATAATCATGCCGATTCATTAATTCGGTAATGTATATAACCTTTTCGGTTAATAAATCGGAAACATTTTCACGGCACATTTGTCGATCGTCTTCGTTCTCATGTTTTATTAAATCCAAATGTACCGTCCAAACTTCCCATGGTATTGATTCCTGTTGAAATGGCCAACGTGACTTTTTCTTTTGAAAGAATTCTAAGCTGATCTGCCCGGAACCGCAACTTTCATTTGAGCGTAATTTCTCGCTGAATTGATTTATGGCCCGTTTTACGGTACGATGTAAACTGTCCGATGTACAGCAGACATATGTGAAATCAATGAAATCACAATCGACATCAGTATAACCAACCGTGCCGATCGAGTATTGCGCATCACCGGTGTACATGTATTTGCCAAGGGAGCGATGAAAGAGCACCGTGTGAAAAATGCTAGCGACAGCTTCATCCACTTGACGGCCTTCCATGGTCATGTCAAAGACCTGTGAACGTGCGTTCATGATGATTATGGTAGGGGGGGTTGGTAGTGGCGGTGGTAATGTAGGTGACGACTGTGACTAAGGCGGTGCTGGTGGTATCGTTGACAGTGTGTAACTTAATATGGATGTGTGTGTATGTGTTTATGTGTGCTCACGCGTGTGTCTTATTTGAGTTTTT
This sequence comes from Phortica magna, assembly GCA_037044515.1. Taxonomy (NCBI): domain Eukaryota; kingdom Metazoa; phylum Arthropoda; class Insecta; order Diptera; family Drosophilidae; genus Phortica; species Phortica magna. The sequence continues at coordinate 10,869 of JBAMBP010001915.1, forward strand.
TTTAACAGTTTATTTTGGTCATGAAAAAATTCAACTTATCTAACACACGAACTTTTAGGCTTGGATATTTTTTTGTGTCTCTTTTCTTTATACTTTTCACGCAGTGAGAAGTATTTTAAGTTTTGTTTTTTCTTTTGTTAAAGAATTTTGCTGTCTGAAGTTGCGCCTTTGTTCTCTCGTTCACTCGTATTGCAATCACGCTTAAATTTACAGTAAAACTTTTGGTTCTTATTTTTTATTCACGTTTCTAACTATTAATAGTTTAATAGATTATAGCATAACTTCACCGTACACTCCGCCAAATATATATTTTTTAATTTCTTGTATTTATATTGTTACTTTTTTGTTTAAAGTTTAGTAACAAAGATACTTATGAGAACTTTTACTAGTTTTACTTTTATTGGTTGGTTGGTTGATTGATTGGTAGGTAGGAATTTTGTTATTTTTGTTGTTTTTTTTGTATAGTCTATCTAGTCTAGTTTAAAGCGTACCCATGTATTTGAAGGTGCCGCACATAGTCTTCGTTGTGGTGCCAAGTTTAAGCCACTTGCTAAGTCCAAAATCGGTCAATTTGATGTGGAAGTTATGTGTGAGCAAAATATTTTCGGGCTTTGCATCACGGTAAATGATGCCGGCGTTATGTAGAAAATCTGTAAATATGCAACCATTGCTGGTTTTATAACATTCAGACACTCGCGTTAAACAACAAGTTGCTCACCAATGGCAAGCGCAATCTCTGCCAAATACAGACGTACTAAATCCAACGAAAAATAGGCAATTTTTGAGAAGAGCTCACCATTTGGAACGTATTCGGAAACTGTAAATTGGCAAAAAAAAAACATATGCAATTATTTATTATCTGTCAATAATCCAACAGTTATGTTGAAATTCTACTTGACGTACGTATATGAAGATTATAACGATTCTGCCACAAATCTATCTGTTGCACAATGAACGGATGATGGCCGCAAATTCTTTGTATATCAGCTTCGTCCTTAATTTGCTTAACGCTATTGTCTTCAATCAACTGCAAGATAACAAAAATTATATACATATTTATAAAAACAAACACACAATATAATTACTTTGGATTTTTTGAGCACTTTTAGTGCATAGCAGGTAGATAATGTCTGTGCTGTCTTCGACGATGATGATGATGCTGATGGATTTGGCTTGTCACTGACTTTGAAGACAACACCGAAGGCACCTTTGGCCACA
>JBAMBP010001916.1:0-81497 GCA_037044515.1 Phortica magna
AACATTTCTCTAGGCACCAATTCTTTTCTAAATGAATGAACAAAACTTCACTTGCCAAAGAATCAGTGCCACAATATAGCTAAACAATTATTATCATACCTGGCTGACCAAGTTCTGCATCTCGATATCTGCTTTGCTCATTTCAATGCCATTGCCTTCAATAGCTGCCTCATCGATTGGTATTGTCTCATCAAATTCAGCCAAGTCCGCAGCAGCTTCAGCCTTTGCTGTTTTCGTTGCTTGTACATCCTGTTCATCCTCAGCTGCTGCTAACGCAGTTTCAAAAGCGCGCAATGACTGTTTTTCGGTATCGCCCTCTGCACTTGTAATATTTTCAACAGGAATATTAACAGAACTCGTCGGTTTCTCTTGTCCTTCATGACTGTCTTGATCTTGATTCTCCATACTAAAGAGATCTTTAATTGTCGAGCTCTTAAAGTAAGTTGTCGTAAAATTGCCACCCTCAATAGCCATATCACTTAGCATGCGTTTTTGATTTGCTTTTTTCAATATATTCACTTCAATTGTTTTTTCAGATACTAAACGGTAAATGTGGACATCTCGCGTCTGTCCGATTCGGTGACAACGATCCTGTGCCTGGGCATCCATAGTTGGATTCCAATCAGAATCGTAGAATATCACAGTATCAGCTCCAGTAAGGTTAATACCCACACCACCAGACCGTGTTGAGAGAATAAAACAGAATATTCTTTTGTCACCATTAAAACGCTCCATCAAAATTTGACGTTGCTCAATGCGCGTTGAACCGTCTAAACGTAAATAAATATGACCATGATAGTTCAAAAAGGCCTCCAGCACGTCCAACATCTTTGTCATTTGCGTAAATATCAAAACTCGATGTCCATCCGTTTTAAGTTGCCGCAGTAAACGATCGAGAGTTTGAAGCTTACCACAATCGTATTGTATAAGCCGTGGGTCTGGGAATTGCGTAGTCATTGCCGAAATTACAGGATGAAGCATAGCCAATTTGGGAGATAATTCTTGTGTAACGACTGCCTCAACTTCCCGTTCGCGCTTTACAAGTGTAGAATTCAAATGTTGCACATAGAAACGTATTCGTGGTGCGCAGACCGCTGGCACATAAATTACATAATTAGCGAAAATTGGAGTAAGATCAACGCATCGTTGGTTGTACGTTTTCAACATTTTATCAAGCGACCAGCTATCACGTTGCTCCATTGCCATCTGACAGTTGGTAAAACCTCGTGTTTGCCACGTTGAAAAACACAAAGAACGCGTTGCATTCAGGAATTGTGTTATTGAATCACGACAGTCTGCACCATAAATAGGTGCACTTTCTGCACGTCGTTTGTTAATTTCTGCCATTGTCTTAAGTCGAGCAAATCGCATTTCTTTACGATGCTGTTGAATTTCTTCCATACTATAGATTGGATCCGCCTCTGACCCTGAATCTGTATTTTCAGTTTTCTTTGGCGCATTTGGCGCTCCGTTTACTTGCTTTGCAGCCGTTGTTTTCACCTCTTGTGCCAAAGCATTTACAATTGGCTGTTTTTCCACGCCCGGTTTATTTGGAGTGCTTCTACTAGTTAATGTTAGTCTCGCACCACCCATGCCGCTCTCATTTGTTGCAGGCGCCAGATAGAAAAAGGGCTTACCATCCTGCACTGTTTTTGCAACTTTTGCCGGTGTTGGCGCGCTTATTTGAGAGCGCGTTGTCAACGTTGCCGTTGTGGTAATACTAGTAGACCCAACAACCGCATTCAGAATGACCGGTCTTTTTGCAGCGTTAACTGGATTTATTGTGTGGCTTATACGCTTCAATATTCTGCTATTGTTTATATCCACTGTACGGACGGGTACAAATTTATTTCCTTCCGCTTTCATTGCCGGACTTGCACCTACGCACACCTTTGCTGTATTGTGCGTTCGTATTTGTTGCGCAACTTTCTGATCACGCAAGCGGATGTGAAATTTGTATTTGCCTGTGGGGCAACGTGGTGGTGGCGATGGAGCCGTATCAATTTCCTCTATCAATTTGCGTGGTGGAGCTAATGTACGTGATTTGTACGATACGTAAGCCGTTAATGTTAACTCTAAATCTAATAGTAGCAAATTCACTGTATGCAAATCAATTTGCTGCAAGACAAAATGGAAAAAAGAAAAATTGTATCAATAAATTGTACTTTATATCAGAGAATAGTTTGAACAAAAACAACAAAATATTTTAATTTGCCTCTTCACGCAACATATTTAAAACAAATATCACGAATTAATATTCGGATATCAAACAATTTTAATACCAAAAGAATTTGTTTATCTTTTCTCATATTTTTTTAAACTATAATTTATAATGGTCATTAAATTTAATTCCTCGAATATATACTGAATATAGCTAGTACATGTAGCTTTTATAGTTTTACGAAGATTATTATAAAACACGGCGTGAAAAGTATACAAACAATATCAGACAAATGCCTCGCAAAAGCGAACATCTTGAAATAAGTCCGTTTCTCTCCAAAATAGATTGAAACAAACAATCAGTGACAAATTATCATCATATATAACGCACAATTAAAAAACACTAACTCAAAAGAAACTTACCGTAAATGGATCGTATTCCATAATGTCACAGATTAATCGAGGTGTTTGGAATGTAATACCTTCCATCTGAAATGGCGATATTGTGGGCCGAACTTCAAACATATTAGGATGATTGCACACTTTTCGCAACTGCATTAATACATTTATGACACTCAATAAATTTCCAGTTTGCAGGGTCTCCTTTGTTCTATGCAAATAAAATAAATAATAATTTGTTTTACTATAAAATCCTTTTAAATCATCAATAAATTAACAACCACTTACTTAGACCGACTCATAAAGTCTTCGTACAGGTAACGTTGACGGTTCGATAAACGGCACATAACTACATGCTCATATTTTTTCGGCATTTGTTTTTCCACCTCCTTTTTAAGGCGACGCAATAAAAATGGGCGTATAACCTATAACACATAATTATTAAAATGTATTTAATGAATGCTTCATAAGAAAATATTTTTAAAACGAAAAAATGGATAAGAATAAAAATATTACTTTCATTTGTAATGCCTAAATTCAATGTGGTAATCAATGTCGAAATGACCACATGGATAAAATCTAACTTCAAGTTTTTCTAGCAAGTTTACAAATTGTCATCACATGTTGTACATTCAATGTGACACAGAGTGCGCTTGCAATTTATGTTATCTTGTGAAAATGTATTCAGAGTAATTGGACTCAAATTTAATAGATAACATTTAAGTCACTTGCTCCTGAATGTAATTAAGAGTTTATATTGCACACATCTACGATTTTCAAGGCGAGTTTTAGCGCACATGAAAACGCTTTTAGGTGCATAGTGATAACATTTTAGACTTGATTAACTTACCTTATGGAGTCTGCTGATCAAGGTTTCATTGTATTCCATATTACCCTCAATCATTCCAGTCATGGGATTTGAGAACCATTCTTTGAACTCACGATGCGACGAAAAAACATAGGGCATTAGGAAATGCATCAATGACCAAAGTTCCATCAGATCATTTTGCAGAGGTGTGCCTGTTAACAGCAAACGCCTGAAATTATAGAAATTCACATTATAATAAAATACTCTTTTTCCAAACAACACTTTTTAAAGTGAAAATGCTAACTTGTTTATAGTCTTGTGTATTATTGCATTAAAATTGTTATTTAATTATTCAAATATTAATGAGTTAATTGACGATCTTGTTTCAAAACAATACCACAAGCGAAGCAATGATTAAAATTCGCTCTTAGTTAATTGCTGATATTATAGAGAGTTAATTTGAGCACCCAAGCGTAGTACTAGCTCTTATTTAGCAAGCGAACAAATACTGATTTTGGTGCTATACATTTAAAAGTATAATCGACCATACACTTACCAATCTGTTGAGAAATTTAGTAGCAATTGCCAACGTTGAGACTTAAAATTTTTTATATTTTGCGCTTCATCCAATATAAGGTATTTCCATTTTTTTCGCCGAAAACTTTGTTGATCCTGCACGACTAATTTGTATGAAGTAATACACACATGAAAAGCATTGGGTTTTGTCCAACCAACACGCTTCAATTTACGTTCTTTTTGAGTGCCATAGTAGGTTAAAATCTTAAAACCCGGACACCACTTTTTGAACTCCATTTCCCAATTAAGCATCACTGACGACGGCACCACAATTAAATGCGGTCCCCAATTTTCTTTGGCACAGGCTAAATGGGCGAGCAGAGCAATTGTCTGAATGGTTTTGCCCAATCCCATTTCGTCTGCTAAGATGCCATTCAGCTTTCTTTCATTCATTGTTACCAACCAGTCAAGACCGATGTGTTGATATTCTCGTAATGAATGTTTCAGCAGAAAAGGAACTGGCGTAACGACATTAGTTGAGGATAATGTATTGCCTTTCGGTTGTAAACTTTCTGCAAGCGCCGCGGCGTCCTTGATCATATCATCTTTATTACTCACATCCGTTTCTTCGAGCAAACTCTTGAGTCCGTCCTCCTTTTCATTCTCTTCGATCTCATTTTCTGTCTTAGTGGAAGACGTTTCATCATCTTCTTCGTCCTCTTCTTCACTTTCATCCATTGATTCAACCACTGTGGAATCATCATCTGAATCCAATGGATCTCCGACCGATTCCTCGATATCAGAATCATTATTCACATTTTCTTCTTTTTTAAATTCGCTTTTTTTGTCGGTCTTGTACTTCTCCATTAATTGTTCAACAGTGAGATCATTATCGGCCTCTAACTCATCGAGTTCTTTCTTATGATCAACTTCCATTTCTTCTTCTTCCTGCTTGCTTATTGTATTTTCGTCATCGTCACTTTCTTCATCGGCTTCAAACTCAGCGTCTTCGCTGTCGCCATGTTGTTCGGCTTTATCTGATGACGAACTCTGCTCTTCAATCATTAGTTTGTCTCGGTTTTCCAAATAACCATCAGGAAGATCTTTAAGGAAATCATCAAAGTCCATTTGAGATTCTTTTTCAAGCGCCTTTACTTCTTCATTTACATCGGCAGCTTCTTCCTCGGCTTTCGCAATTGTTTCCTCGTCATCTTCAGATCCTGTTTCAGGCCGAAACTCGTCTAAGAAAAACATAGAAATACTTGGGTAAATAAAATAATTCACACTCAGTGGAAATTTGTAAAAGTTATTGGATCGTAGGAAAACATGCAAAGTAAATTAAGTATGCTCTAACATAGAACAGAAATCAGAAGATGTATAATGTGTTAGTGTCGATTATAACCGACGACTTCATTACAACTTAGGTTTGATTTAATTTTGATACTTTCTGGTCTTTGATTGAGCTTTTTATAAACGAATTGCTTTAAACATGTAAATGAATACGTATCAGACAAATGCCTCGCAAAAGCGAACATCCTATGTAACAACGTTGTGTTCAAAAATAGACCACAACAAAGTTTCAGTGACAATTTATCATCATTTAGTATTCATTTTTTTCTCTTTGGTTTTTTTATATGTGTTTATATCGTTAATCCAAGTCAAACGCTTACCATCAGATTCTCGTTTGGGCGACGTTAAACGACTGGAATTCATACTGGGTGTATCGACTACATTTTTGTTCATGCCCTCTGCCAATTGTTGGGAAAACTTTTCTGTTTGGTCAACAATAAAGCTCAAATGCTGATCAAGTGCTTTCTTTCGCTTTTCTTCAATTTTAGTATGGTGTTTGTATTCCACAATTTTCTCAACATTGGTCCAAAACATCTTAACCTCTTTTGAAATGAAAGCAGCAATACGCTTCAGGTGCAACTCTTGGGCCTTTTCTGCTTTTTGGGCAGCATTCGCCTTGTCTTGAAAATACTTTTGAACCATTTTAGCGCATTTCTTAGCTGCATTCTTTTTCCATTTTCGTTCTTGTGCAAAATCAGCTGCCAACCACACCATCTCCTCCAATAAATAATCCCAGTGAGCTTTTGGCCGACTAGGCTCCTGTAGTTTTGGCAAACGCTTTTCAGTCCATAATCCCTCTCGTTGTAACTCGGATACTCTCTGCATCACATATACTTCCTGTTTTGCTTTCAAAGAAAACTCTTGTGCGGCGCTCGTCGGTGTTGCTCCATTCGCTGCAGCACTTGTAGACATCGTAACTGAAGCTCCACCATTTTCATTGGCAGAATTTGATACAAGCAAACCACTGCTAACTGGCGAATAGAGCGGTGGCGGGGTAGGCGTACTTGCGCCACTTTGGAGTGTCCTGCTATCCGTACGTCTCAATGTTGTTGTGCCTACTGGCGTACTGCATGGCACTAGCGGAGTTCCACCTTTTAAAAAAAATATATGAATTTATAAAAACTTTCAAAAAATTATTACAATTATTAGTTTTTAAATCATGCTTTCAAAGAACTTGTGCACACCGAAAAGCATCTACGATATATAAAAAGGTAAATAAAGAAATATTTCGAATAGATTTTATGATTTTTAAAGATGTATATGAGTACCTTTAATGGAAATATTTTTTTCTTTTAAATGGAAATATGAAAATTTCAAAGTAAGTTCAAAAACCATAATAAAAAATAAACAGCTGGAGCCTTCACTGATTGATAGGAATTAAAAATCTCATCAATTAATTAAGAGACAAGTTCATCGATAATATGCTGAAAATTTTAATTTATTATACTAACATTAGCTCTATGATGACACATACAAAAATGTAAACTTTCAACATATTCCCATTTATTAACAGAACAAAGAAAAGACATACTCATATAATCTGCTTTCACCGCTGTTCATCAGTTTTTGGAAGTATAGAATATAAATAGTAAAATAACCTCAAATGTATCCGAATCATTTAAATTAAATAGCAACTTACTCTTTACATAAATTGTTACAGACAATAAAAAAGGGAACTAAAAATTTACGAGATTGCAAGAATATTAAGCATTTAACCAAAGTTTTACTCAATTATTTAGGTATACGCGACAAATAATACACAAATTAAAATGATTATCAATAAAATATTATGACCATGACCATGTGAGTTTCAATTACCATATAAAATGGACTCAGATTTTCTGTTTTAAATATTTGTTTTTTTAATTCATATGTTTCTCATTTGCCAAACAAGAAAACACTTTTAGAGACTAAAACTCATATTGTTTTTATTTGTTTTCAAAAATATTTTTAATAATTATCCAAATGTACACAGATTAGTCGGACTTTATTAGGACATATGTATTATGTATGTAAAGTCACTTGCTTCTGAGTATTTATTAGTTTCTCTAGCACACATCTACGATTTTCAAATCGATTTTGACGAACAAGAAAACGCTTTTAGGTGCCCTTTAGAACTTACACGTTTCTTTATATACATATATTTGATTTCATTCATTTTTTGGCAAACATTAATGAAAATCTGTAAATTTCGATTTCAATGCGACGAAAACATTAAATCGTCGCAAGGATAGAACAAAAATTTAGTTTTCTTTAGCAAGTTAACAAATTGTTATCACATGTAAGACGATCAGTATGACACAGAGTGCACCTGCCTATAGTCGGTTTTAATAATTGTTAAAATGTACACAGATTAGTCGGACTTTATTAGGACATATGTATTATGTATGTAAAGTCACTTGCTTCTGAGTATTTATTAGTTTTTCTAGCACACATCTACGATTTTCAAATCGATTTTGACGAACAAGAAAACGCTTTTAGGTGCTCTATAGATCTTACACGTTTCTTTATATACATATATTTGATTTCTTTCATTTTTGAGTAACATTAATGAAAATCTGTAAGTTTCGATTTCAATGCGACGAAATCATTAAATCGTCGCAAGGATAGAACAAAAATTTAGTTTTCTTTAGCAAGTTTACAAATTGTTATCACATGTAAGATAATCAGTATGACACAGAGTGCACCTGCCTAACGTCAGTATTAATAATTTTCCAAATGTACACAGATTAGTCGGACTTTATTAGGACATATGTATTATGTATGTAAAGTCACTTGCTTCTGAGTATTTATTAGTTTTTCTAGCACACATCTACGATTTTCCAATCGAATTTGGCGAACAAGAAAACGCTTTTAGGTGCACGTTCTTATCAAAACTATACAACTTAGATAATATAATTACGTAAGCTTAAAACGTTACTTTTAGCCTTTTTTATTGTACTAACAAACTGATGGTCAACGATCATATAAATTCTGAAATATATACTTAGATGGACACACTTTTTGAGAATCGATTGACCGGAATTAATTCTCAGTATTCAAAGCAGTATGACGTAAACCCCTTATGAACAGTGAACTAAGCAGTTTACTATTAAGCTCCAAATCTAAGCACAAAATAAAAACCAATATGGAAAATTACGGATGCACTACTAATAGATAACTAAAATTTAACAAAATATAACAAAAAAAAAACAAATTTTTTCCAAAGAATTTCAACAAACTAAGAGAATAACACTGAATAGAGGAATTAATAAAATGTTTTTCTTTTAGCGAACGATAAGCACCTGGCACCAAAGGTACAGAAGAGTTTCCTACGGCAGGAGGCACGGATATTTGACCGAAGACCATACCATGACGACCTCCTAGAGGTCTTCCGGGTATGTGACCTAAATTATAACGATACAATTGTGAGTTCAAAGTGAGGTTAGGATATGTTGTGAGCATAGAAAACTAAAACAAATTAAAACCAAAACATGAGACAAAAGAAATGAGAAAATATGAACGAAAAGTTTTAGGAAGGATTCAAGTTAAATTCTTCCTGTTTTGTGTGTGTTTTTTTGTATATAAGGGCAATGTGAGTTTACAAGTGGAATTAGTTTTTGTGCATTACGTGCGGGAAGCAGTTCATAATAAATTCCTAGATTTTGAATTTTGCGTTTGAATTTAGCGTTAAATAAATTAAATAATATACAGAAATGACGAAAGGAAATCAACAACAAAAGTATAAATCATAAACCTTTCAGAAAAAAAAAACATTCACTTGATAACTTACCTTGCTGAGAAAGTTGGACAACAGCAGCCGGCAGTTTCGTTGATACTGCGACGGGAGTTGCTCCGACGGCTGGAATCTTAATTTCAGCATCTTGCGGCAAGACATTGACACTAACTACGTCGCTAACTGTTCCCAAAGTAGTACCACTTAATGTTTGGCCTTGCGTTCGTTCCGCATCTACAAGGCTACTAGTAGTGCCTAGTTTTAAGGGCAATTGAGATTCTGTGTTCTGTAAATTGGCAAATTAAAATTATTAATTAAATAGCTGTTTTCTTTGCCATTATTATAATAAAAAATTCATTTAATATTTCAGACAAATGCCTCGCAACAGCGACCATCCTTTAATGGGCAATTCTTTTCTAGAATAGATCAGAGCCGCCACTCAGTATGAAATTATCATCACAAATCTCAAGCTATATATCAATATATGGAAATAAAAAAATATTTCTAACCGTTTTTATTGCAGCATCTATCTGTGGTGCTTGTATATTATCAGCACCATTTCCTTCCTTTTCCATTTGACTTTGGGAGGGCAGCGTCGCCGAGGTACTTGCGGCAACAGTTGCTTTGTCCTCGCCCACCAATTGATCCAAGCGATGGGCATTACTAAAACTGATAAATTGTGGCGTGGGAGGTTTCTTGCGCCAAGCGGGGTATTCCATCATACTGCCGCCGTTCTGAAGACAAAAATATTCGGCAACATTTTCAGAGTGTCTGAAAAATTTAATAACAAGTTTTAAATTTTTTTTGATTACGAACGCCCAGTGTTTTAGAGACATACCTTTCCTTAAGACTACGTAAGCGCTGATATTTTAATTCAAGTATGCGCTTTGTTAGCGCGTTTAAATCGTTAAGAGTAGTGCCTGGTGCTGCGGAACTTCCAGACTCTGTAGATATTGCGACTGCCGCCGGTAGCAATGAACCAACGACGCTGTTACTTGCTGTACCGACAATATTCGACGCCTCGGTTGAAATGTCTAGTCGCTGACGTTTGGCAAGAGGTAAATCAATTGATTGATTGCAACTGGTATTAGACGTAGATTCAGATTGGATTTGTTCCGTATAAGTTACAGAAGTAGCTTCTACAGATGTTGGTTTTTGTTCTAGCAGCGCTTGCTGCATAGACACAGACGATTGAAGACTTGGCCCTTGCCTTTGGACACGAATCTTCTCGGCAATGATTCGTTGGTTATTTCCTGTAGTGGATGTTGTGTTAGAAGTGGATCCAAGTGTTGTTGTAGGCGCCCGGGTAATGTCTGATGCCTCTCCAGGCAATGCTGGAGTGGTTGGTGTACCTGTTTGTTGTAACGTAACGCGGTCTGGCACAGCAGGAGGGGCCGGGCAGAGCCCTTGATGCCCCCCTCCTGCTGAATCACCTTCATTCATGTTTGAGGCATCTGTGTCATATAAAGAAAGACGAGTTTCAATGAGTACAAATCACTTAACTAATTACAATTATTATTTAATCTGATGTGACCAAACCTCTGCCTTCAAAATGCATCCGAATGCAACTCTGAATTTGGCGGGAACATCAATTAAACTCGGCATTTCAATATTCATAACACCATCCCAAAACACTGAAAAATTTACGTGTTTCAATTTAAAGTAATAATCCACTATCCATTACTTCCGTAAAAATGTAATGTTTTTCTTTTTTAAACTCCATTTTGCATAATTTTGGGGTGAAATGCGTTTTATAAAAGTTGCTTTTAGTTTATACAAACGAGCCGAATGCTGATATTTTTCTCAAATTTTATTTTTTATATATAAATTAGTACGCAATATTACGTTTTTCAATTTTCCGCTACTTTTTTTTTAAGCAGTTTTAATAACTCACATACACACACACACGCACGCACACATACACACAACTACCAACGCGCCGATGCCGCAGCGGCGTCTGCGTCAGTTCTTTGTGCCTTGCTTGTTTGATGAAAAAATTTTTTGTACCTCAGACAGAATTTTTAATCACGAATTATCCGCTTTTCTTCGACACATCCGTACACAAAAACAACGCAAATGCGTTGCGATTATGAAAAAGTAATTGATGGTGATATAATTCTTTATTATTTTTCAGTATTTAACACTAAAATTAATTCTCAAAAATTATCTTCGAAAAATGTGTGAACGAAAAATTTTCCGCTGAAGTTAAGTCGCTGTCAGTCCAAAAGAGTGTTGCCTACAAACATGCCACAAATACACACTATCAGTGATGCCATTGCTTCACTGGCAAAACGGACTAGATAGAGAAAAGTATTATAAAAACCATATACATTTTACAAATAAGGACGGCAATAATAACAAACGTACACACGTAATTGATCATATTTCATTTTTCAACTAATTGATTCGAGATTTACGTTAATGGCCTCTTACAAATGTAACTAACTAATCACTTCTTCCTCTTGGGTACATATTCAAATTACATTACATTCCAGTAATCATTACAAATGTTTTGTATTATTTTAATACTATAAATATTTATTTTTGGATATGTTTTCTAAAAAGATAGAAAACAATTATTAAATTATTATTATTAATATTAATAATTATTATCACGAACGGAATATCGTCTATATCATCATTCTAAAAAAACATATTATATTATTTAAAATGATAAAAAAAATTTATAAAAACTTGTTTAAACGGAAAAAAGTAACACAGTCGGTTTTAGGCCAATTGACCAATACTATTTCTGAGGTCGCACTTTTCAAGATTTAAAGAGATTAGTTTCCACAATTGAACTGGCTCATGGCTGCGTTTATTGTGCGCTGGTCACTTTAGACTTTTCGTTTTTCCCATTTTGCATTGTAGTGCCGAATGTGTTGGTTGTAATCCACAAAACAACTGCCCGTACAACGGCACGGAAAATTAGGGTAGCCAGAACTTTTTGCTTTTATCCCTATTCTTCTCAATCCGCTATAGGAAAAAATGCCAAAAGATGGCCAGTAATTGTAGTTACTACGCCCTGAATAGCATTTAAAAATTTATAATTTTTGCAAGTTATTTGAATTTATTTGTTTTTTTTTTTTGTAAATTAATAATTGCATTGTTAACATGAATCGACCTTTAACTGCTATCCCAGGAAAATTAATATCGGAATACGTAGTTAATTTGCTTAATAAAAATGGTATATCTATTATTCGAGATTTTTTGAATGCTGACAGTGATGGTCTAAGCAAGATGCTCCATATGCATACAGACAATATTTCATTGCTAAAGAAACATGTCGTTCAATATTTTGGACCAAAACCGTGTTCATTATTGACATATTATAAGAACCAGAAAGCTGTTGAAGCTGTCTACAAAACGGGAATCGAAAGGTGAGGGCTTATACTTTGAACTTTATCCAATTTAGCTTAATAGCTCATTAATAAAGTTTAGACAAGTTGCTATCAGAAAGTGGGTACGAACAATTGTGCTCTGGTTCTATTTGGGACGTGGGAGGTTTAGTTGACACCGGTAAGACGAGCTTATTGACTACACTGGCGCTAAATTTTGTCAGTAACTATGATGGAGTAGTATATTTCATTGATGCAAATCACGACTCTTCCGGGTCGCGCTTGTATGAAATGTTGAGATGTCGAGGGGCCGATAAATCCAAATGTGTGCAGGCGATGCAAGCCATAAGAATGGACTATGTAAACAAAGTCGAAGAAGTGATAAGTGTTCTAGAAGCACTGCTAGAAAAATTGTCTCAAGGCAGTAAAGATGTTACCGATATTAAAATGATACTAATTGATTCTTTGCCATCTGCTGTGTTTCACTTGTTTCGTGAGGATGAGACTAAGATGAAGTGCCTGATTGCCACTTTAGTAATGCTGATGCGAAAACTAGCCAAACAACACTCCATTATATTCATAATGAGCACTCTTATGTTGACGTTTAATGAAATGTCTAATCAAGATGGTAACAAATTTTTCCTTTTTTGTACACTTTTTTTTTAGCTTACGTTTATTTCAGAAACAGAAGACGTTTGGAGTCAAGGTAACAACTTCAGATACTTCGATGAACAAACTCAGTCAAATTCTGCAAAGGACATGATTGATCGGCCTTATCTTGGCTTCCCTTGGAAAGGTGTTGCCAATTTTAGCCTAGCTTTGGAAATTCCAATAAATTCCAGTAGTTCAGACGAGTCACTCATCAATGATAGCTCCTATCGAATACTGAAAGTTCTAAGTAGCTGCCACGCAGCTACGGGCGTCAGTTGCCTTGTCCGTCTTACAGAAACTGGTGTCGTTTAATTCTCGCGGCGTGACTGCTTAAAGTAATTCTTCATAACACGTTTGCTGGGATCCACTGCATCTGAAAGTCCTGGTCGACTTCGTTTGATTGCCTTGACGTCCGATTTTAGCTCTAAATTGCCTGTGGGTGACTCTACTGCCTGCAAACAATTAAAATTATTATTGTTTAAGAATCTACGATGTATAGCAAACATACCTCAATTGATATTTTGGAGCCGTCTGCTTCGTTCAAATCTGAGTCGTGAGCATAAACACAACTCGTACCAAATCGGCAGCGACCTTTGCGATAGTTCCAACAAATTTTACGCCCGTTCTTCTGCAACAAATGTTCGTCATTGTTGACCATTTTCACGTGCTTCTCTAACGTGGCAGTCTCTGCTAGTTCTGCTTCTAGAAACGGATTGCTGAATACCATGCCCGTAGCCTTTGTAGTGGTACTGAGTACAGCATTTGCACTGGGTAACTTCAATTGCGATTTCTCTGGTTTCGAACTAAAAATTCAATACTTATTATTGGCTGAATCTTAATTAAAGTAATAGTTATTCTTACGATATTGGAGTTTCCTGCTCTGTATTATTTTCCGAATCTGAGGAAGAGCTCTCGGAACTGGAGTCTGAATAGTCTGCAACGAGCGACATTATTGCTGTTCTGCGCCTTACAAACTTAGATTCATAATTAGGACGTTGTTGCGTTGAACATTTACAATTTCCAAAAAGCTGTTTTTCAGAATTTGATGACACAATGCCAATTGTTGGTTCAATTACAAGAACACACAATCTGTATGATGAATGAAGGACGGAGGTGCCACCCCGGTGCTGGCTGCGCCTATGTTCACTTGTAATTATATGTGTGTTTGTCTATTTCATTATTTAGCAAAATTTTAGTACTTAACATCGAATTAATGTTAATAATTTTTTTTACAAAATAATTTACCAGCACTGGCTGGAACCAATAATCCATTAAGAGCTACCAGATCAAATTTAATGTTTCAATTTTGTACTACAGTATTTATACACCCGGTGATTCGACACATAAGTCTTTAGTTACAAATATTTTTGCAGACAGGAAGTTTCTGGCTTAACTGACAAATCAATACTTTTACCATATTTGCTGGACAGCACTGGTTCAAAATCCGATTTAAATTTAGTTATCTTTGGTTTGCCTAAATTATTGATAACAAAAAAATCATAACGACTTAAATTCACTATTTATTTAAACTTTGACATCATTCTCTTGATATTGTTAACAATTGCCGTCGAAAGTATCAAATCTTGATTTAATCATATCATTTATTTATCGAGTATAAGTAAAATGTTATTGAACGTGATGCACAATCACACAAATCAAACTTTTGCCAATTAATTAAATAAAAAAGAAAATAACAATTCATTCGTTTGTATTTTATTTGAAATAAAAATAAATAAATCTTAATTTTTTTCTGTGTAACGTTGTTACTTAGACCCATCTCATTGAAGTTCTATGGCTTCATATAAAGAGCGAGCACTAAACGCGATTAGATACATATTACAGATGCTTTGTAGAGTCTAGACTTTGGAAAAAACAACAACGTGTGGTACTGCTACCGTTTTGAGGTTGTCATTTATGCTTTTGATATTAAGACCCTCCAGACAACTGTGCATAGATCTGTCGCATTAAATCGTTTTCAACAAGTGTCTTTGGTTGCAAGTTGAGATTATTTTGCGGTATTGTTTATTTTACCGTCAGCGCTTAAACTGTGCGGTCGTGGAGACCAAAAAAAATATATATAAAATATAATAATTATAAACAAATACTTACAAATGTCAAAACAATTTTTCCACTCAAATGTCAATGGGGCTGATCTTGGGCCACGTCGAAAAGTAGCTATTGTTGGTGCTGGATTGGTAAGAACAAACAAATTTTTTTTTGGCACTCTGATAAAATGAAATTTAAAAAAAAATTAGGGGGCTGTCAAGGTGTGGTTGATGTTCGTTGGTTATCTATCTAGAATTATGTATTTCATCTCATATTCTTTATTACTATATTCTTATCATATTTGATTTACATAACTAGACTGACATTAAAAGTGAAATCCCAGTCATGATGTTAAATATATTTAATTTTTTTTAGGTTGGATCTTTGGCCGCACTGAATTTTGCTCGGTTGGGAAATGAAGTGCACTTGTATGAATATCGACAAAATATTCGTACTGTGGAGTCTGCTGTAAGTGCTTTTGTTATTTGTCTAACAAAGAATAATTGATTTACTTCGAATTTAGCTGCAAATCGGTTTTCGGTCAAATCCGGGCTAATTTGACATCCCGGATCTCATTGTATTTTTTCAATAGGAATCCTTTGAATAAGAATTGGAACTATACCAATTTTTGTCCAAAAAAAATCTGTTTACCAGCTCTTTGCGGAAACAAACATTCATTGATAGATAGATGGACATGGTAATAATTGCTTGACTAGATAACTCATCGATTACGCTGAACATTGAATTAATTTTTATTCAAATAAAATATTTTGGATATCAGTTGTTTCTATTTACTTAGTTTATTTTGCATGGTATTTGAAATTAAAATTTGCACTTAAAATTGTGGAAATAGTTACTCAAGTCGATATGAATCATAGACTTAAGAATCTTGAACTGAGCCTATTATTGAGACTTCAATAATATTGGGCTTGAAGCCATAGTTCGACTTACAGTTATTTCAATTTAAGCTTAGTTATCTGACATGAAACATTTTTGTAAATTTTATATTTATTTTTTTAGCAAGGACGCAGCATAAATTTAGCTCTTTCACAACGTGGACGGAAAGCTTTAGCCGAGGTTGGCCTAGAGGAGATTGTACTCTCGACAGCCATTCCAATGCACGGTCGAATGCTGCATGATGTTAAAGGCAAAACAACAATTGTGCTTTACGATCCTTGCACGAATCAGTGCCTCTATTCAGTGAGTAGAAAGCAGCTTAATGAAGTGTTGCTGACAGGTAAGTTAAGTTTTTCTAAATAAAAAACCATGTTTGGTCTGTTAGCGTTTTATAGAGTTCCAAACTATTCGAAATCTGAAATCCGCGATAGCTTAAACAAAAGTAAAAAATATATGTTAATATCTTTGTAAGACTTATTTAGTAAATGTTGGGTGGAGAACTTGAATATAAAGGTGATTTATTTTTGTTCTTTTACAGCTGGTGAGCGTTTTCCAAATATTTCGCATCACTTCGAACACAAAGTGTCGACAGTCAATTTAAACGATGGTATCATAACATTCAAACAGTAATTATTATGTTTATGATTCAAATCCAAGGTTAATAAATCTGATATATATTTGCAGCCCACAGTCCCAGGAGTTGGTTGTGGAAAAAGCCGATCTAATAGTCGGCTGTGATGGTGCATTCAGTACTATTCGTCAGCAAATGATAAAAATGCCCGGTTTCAACTACTCGCAGGAGTACATTGAACACGGTTATCTCGAATTATGCATTCCCGAGAAAAATGGTGAATTTCAGATGCCAGCCAATTATCTACACATATGGCCACGTGACTTATTTATGATGATAGCTTTGCCCAATCAAGATAAATCATTTACTGTTACATTATCCATGCCATTTTGTGTTTTCGAAACGATAAGAACAAAGGGAGATCTCTTAGCGTTCTTTAAAATGTATTACGCTGATGCGCTTCCCTTAATTGGTGAGGAGCGACTTGTAAACGACTTTTTCAAAACTAAACCGCAGTATCTCGTTTCCGTGAAGGTAATTTTAAAATGAGAATCTTAATTGATTTGGTGTATCTCAGTGTTATTTTATGAATTGCAGTGCCAACCGTATCATTTTGGTGACAAGGCATTAATCTTGGGCGATGCTGCTCATGCTATGGTGCCTTACTTTGGCCAAGGCATGAATGCCGGTATGGAGGACTGTACACTGCTCATGTCAATCCTAAATCAGCCTGGCATACAACTTGAAAACGCGCTTCAACAATTTACGCAAACTCGTTGGCAAGACGCCCACGCCATCTGCGATTTGGCCATGTACAATTACGTTGAGGTAAGACGAGTCAATGAGGTTGTGATGTGCGTATAGTTACCGAGAAAGTAATTTTCACATTTCAGATGCGTGACCTGACCAAACGTTTCTCGTTTCGCTGCCGCAAGTGGTTTGATACGCTTTTGTTCCGACTCTTTCCGACTTTCTGGGTGCCGCTTTATAACAGCGTGTCCTTCTCCAGCATGCCGTATAACAAATGCATTGCAAACCGGAAATGGCAGGATAAGTTGCTGAACAGAGTATTCTCGTTGTCTGTGCTCTCGGCTGGCCTGGCTGTCTTAGGAGCTTACTACATTAAGCGTGTTTTATAAAATTGAGGTATTATAGAATTTTCATAATGTCAATTTAAAGCTTGCACGCTTTTTAACATGTGTAAAATAAAATATTAGAACAATATCTTCGGTTGTCGAATGCCTTAGTAAGAAACAGGACAATGTGCACAAGCGTGTGGTCCGGTCTTTTAAAACAACAAATGTATTTATGTTTGAACACATGCAAATAGACATGAACGCGTGGGTGTTCAAACTGATTATCAGACTGAAAATCACCCGTTGGTCGGCCGTCAGAATGAGATGAAATAAAATAAAATTAAAAGAACGCGTTCGTGATCTGTAAACGTTTCAAATACTTTTTAACCGCTTCTATTACGCAGTATAAGAATTGGGCGATGATGAATAGCAAAATACGCAAAATCTTTGATTTGCTATTTTTTTTTTTTTGTTTCAGTCTTTTAACGGTATTTCTGGCGTTTTTTTTATTTTGGTTGATAACGCGTTTAAAGCATTGGCAACAACTACGAAGTAAAAAAAATATCACACATCAAATCGTGTGTGTGTCGGTCCGGCAATTACGAAACTCTTAATGCTCTTTTTTTGGCAATTACTTTCAGAGCTTTAATGAGCAAATAGTATCAACTTTGTAGATACTTTTTGTGGTATTTGTTAAGTTAGATCTCGTGAGTTGGAAACATAATTACCATACGCATTGGGTTTCACGTGAGTCGACAAATTGAACAACAAAACATGAAAGAAAGAAAAAAAAAAAAACGGAAATTAAATCGTATAGTGGAAATTTTTTTTTTAAATATATGTTTTTTTTTTTATCAAAATGTGATTATAAATTCAGAGAGCATAAAACTTTAAAGTTTTCACTCTTTTCATTTGCGGAGAGAACTCTGCCGGCCGGTATTTTGCCTCTGCCGGACAAAAATGACATTGAAATTTACGAAACATCCAAAAATGGGTCATTCAGTCGACTACGTCTGTTATTATTTTCATGCAGATTCCAATAATTTGTCTGTTTAAGCACCATGTTTATGTAAAAATCTATGGCACCATACTTTCTACACTCTCCGTTTGCCATGAAAAACAAAAAAACATTGGATGAACGGTTTTTGCTGTTTGCTTTCTGCATGATTTGATTTTGCTTTAGAAAACACACATATGAAAAAAGCTCTCTCAGTGCGAAACAAATATAGCCAGACTGAAATGGAACGAATTCAACAGTTTTCTTTGCTTAATAATAAAATTCTTCTCATCAAAAATTACTGAGGAAAATTACAAAACAAAAATTGAGAAATATTTGAATTTTTTTTAAAATTCACATCTCAAAATTTATCATATTCTAACAGTCTAAATCGGCAACAGCGACCGATTCTTTGTGCCGTGTGGCAACTCTCTGTTTCTCTTCAGATCTGATCGCCCAACGGTCAATGCCAGGCGGCGCTTTATGTGTCTCTTTCTCTCTGCTTCTACTTGCGATAATGTATGTATTTGTTCTTGTTTTGTTAAATGAGCTTTTGAATAGTCGTTGTTGTTGTTATCGCTCTGCGTCTCTGTCGATACTTTTGGTTTGTCTTCCTTCGCTTGGCTTCCGGACAGACGCGCTAAGTAGTCACATGTTTGACTCTTAAGAAAGCAGCCATCGTAACGCAGATCGAGTCTGCCGCCCCCAACAATTTTTGCTTTGCAAATTGAAAGTGTTTTTTTATCGTTTGTTTGAAATTTTCTTTGATTTATAACGGCAAAAACAGTTATAAATTTAACTAAGAAAGTACAAAGTGTGTAATTGTGAAATTGAAAAATTTGCTATTTTGCAAATTCGTTTTTTTGTAAATTATAAACTATAAAATATTCGAGATAAAAAAAGAAAAACGTGTGCGTAACAATTTCGCTAACGGCGAAAAAATACCGAATTTTACTTATGTGAGTGAGTGTGTATGCGTGTGTCGATGAGTCGATAATAATTGTAGTAAACTGCGTAGGCAAATGAAAAGTGAAAAAAAAATATCATATGAGTTTATTATATTTGTTATTTGTCAAATATATTTTAAGCTCGGTTCACGTAAATATTCGATTTTCTGTGTGAAAGCGCAACATTTGCGTACAGTTGTCCTTAAAAAGCGGCATTAGCAATATAAAGGAAGAAACAAAGTTGGCGGATCATTATTGTACTCTATTTTCATTAAAAGTACCAGAATTCGTAGTAGCTGCCTTCTCAATCTCCTCAGCGAATAATAAAGCGTAGGATACATACATATATGTAAATGCATGCATAACGGTAAACACTGCCGCTGTAACAACACATTCCTACAAATACGGCAATTTAAATACGGTTCATTCGCTCGTTCGCCAGTAAAACACTTTTTAACCGTTAACCGTTTGAAGCGCACGACATCTTCGTCTGGTATAAGAAGTCGTCGTCATAACTTCGTTGATTGCTGAAACGTCTGCCGTCAAGCCGTGGCACCCTGTGTTCCGTGTTCGTTAGCTGTTTGTATTTGTTTAACAATAGAAGCGAGAAGACTAAAGTGCCAGGATTAGTGTAAGAAGAATCGGTGTTACCAACCAACAGACTTGCAAGAACAACGCACGCCATTGTTGGGTGTTAAATATTGCCCTTTTTCACGGTTTACGGACCAACAGGCTGGCGAACTGAAGTGTGTGTGAACTTTATTGGAGTTAAAAAACTCTTTTTCTTGGCTGTTGAAAAGGTAAATAATCAAACCCGGCACAAAATTAGCAAATTTTTCATTTAAAATCATAAATTTTTTTTTGCAAATCAAAGCATTTTTGCATTTCCGTTCTGGCCATAGTGCTCTCTCTTTCTTTCACAACCTCGCATGCTTTCAAATTTGTTTGTTTCAAATAGTTTGTAAGGTGCAAGCTCTATTTCCGCTTGCAAGTTTAAAATAGATCAAGTTTTTTGGCGTATTTTTTCAACCACTGTGTTTTGTTTTCTTTACGCCGGATAAGTTTTTCTTTTTATAATTGTGAAAGATGCTTTGTAGTCAGCGAATGTACAAATGATATCCGGTCGGGTTTTAATATAGAAGAATCTTATCTTTACTGCAATAGCATTTGCTCAACTCAAAAAAACAAAGTTGAAATTATTGAGTGGCAATAGTTAATGGAAAATATTTTCATACGTCTACTTATTGGATAAGCTCTGCAGATCATGTATTAAAGTTTTGCGTAACCAATCGTTTTTGTTGACTTCAAATCCGTGACCAATGCGTAATTCAAGCGAAACGCATATGTTTTGACATTCATATGTATATAGCTATGTAATTGTATTTTGCGCTTAAATGTGTTTGCAACACAAGGCAAAGGGTGAGGGGTGAGGCTTACAGGTGCATTGAAAACGCCAAAAAGCACGTCTTTTTTTTGTAGGCACATGTTAAAGAAAAATGAATGCGCTTTTTAAATTAATTCGCGATAAAATGTTGTTGTTCTTTGGCGCGGCAAATAAATCTAATGGCCGAAATTGAGAAATAATATGAAAGAAGAGAGCAGCGTAGACGAGAATGTGAACGCAACGTGTGCACATAATGTGTGTGGTTAAAAAAGAGAGGAGAAGCATGAGAGAGGATGTAAGAGAAATGCCTAAAAACAAAAGAAACGCGTTGACAACGTGTTAAAATACAAATAAATAGATTAAAATAGTATATAGATACATATACATATGTATGCATGTATAATGAAGCAAAACTGACAGCAACAACAACAATTTGAAGCGGAAGAGAAATGATTAAAATAATAATACATGCACACATATACATACATATGTACACATACACAAGTATATCTTTAGACTTTTCTCTATAGGTATTTTATTCTTTCTATTTTTTTCTATTTGTTTAAAAATTTCGCTTGCCGCGTTTCAAGCATTCATATACAAAAACAAAGGCAAAAAAAATAAAACAGTCAAACCGCATGAGGAGATCGAAAGGCATAGCAAAATAGATGTGATGTGAAAGAAGAAAATAAAGAAATAAAGGAAGAAAAAAGAAAGGAAAACAAACTAAAAGTAAAATCAGTTTTATGATTAAAAACAAAACCAAAAAAAAAAATAAAAATAAAACAAAAATATTTGCAGCAAAACAACGAAAGCTTCGGGAAAAAGGCAAAAACCTACAACAAAATTACGATAAGTACGTACACACATACATTTACATATAACTACATACA
Source organism: Phortica magna (assembly GCA_037044515.1). Classification (NCBI taxonomy): domain Eukaryota; kingdom Metazoa; phylum Arthropoda; class Insecta; order Diptera; family Drosophilidae; genus Phortica; species Phortica magna. The sequence continues at coordinate 21,749 of JBAMBP010001916.1, forward strand.
TATATGTGTATACGAAAACAACAAGGGCGAAAAAACAACAATAATAACATCTTACAGTGACAACAACATTTGTGAAAAAAGTATAAAAACAAAATTAGTACAAAAACAATTTTAGTTGAAAAAAACAAAAACAAACAAAAATTAATTGCGCAAAAAAAAAACCCAGCAACAACAAAAGCAAAGAAAAAAATAATAAAAAAACAATTTAAAAGTTATACATTTGCGAAGCGAATAAAAACCAAAAGGGTGCAAGTTTGTTTCATTTTATTGAAGTATCTGTGAATTTGATAACGTTTGTAAAGATTCGAACATCAACAACAATAAATTAATCACAAAAATAATATCAATTAAACAAAAAAAAGTGTTACAAAAACAACAAATTATTGAATATATTCAATAAAATGGTCAATAATAAACCAAACAAGGCAAAGCAACAGCAGCCGCAAAGTGTCGTTGTTAATTTAAATGCTGTACAACAACAACAACAGCAGCAGCAGCAGCAACATGACTCTAAAATGACAGAAGCAACGGCAACAACAACAAAATTGAAAACCACAAACAATACCAATGAATCAAATGCAACAACAACAGCAGCAACAACAAAAACATTGACGACTACAAATAGCGGCGGGAATCATAACGGTCAAAGAAAATCAAATAGCTCCGTAGGCGGGGGCGGTAATGGTGGCGATGTGAAAAATGTGAAAAAACCGAAAAATCAAAATGGCAAAATGAATAATCGTTCAAATAAAATGAATGCCACTAACAACAACAGCAACAGCAATAATAATAACAATAACAATTCGAGTAAAATGCAGCAACAACAACAACGTAATGGCGCCAATAAACAAAGAGGTTATCAGCAGCAACAACAACGTCAACAACAACAACAACAACAGCAATCGCAAGGTAATAGGCAATTACATAATCGAAATTCGATTCAAAAGTATGACTCAAGTGATGCGACAAGCTTCAGCAACAATAACTGCAACAATAATAACAACAACAAAAATATTTATGCTACAAAGAGCAATCCACGCATTAACAACCACAACAACAACAACAATACGAAGAAAGCAGCAGCATCTTCAATGTTGGACAGCAAATTAGCTGATAAAGTAAATCAAAATGATAAAATCGAAAGTAATTATGCCTCTGTCGTATCTAAGGATGCAACAGTTGAGGTAAAAATCAATCCGGCCGATCGATTGACTGCCGCATTGGCAGTGCCTTGTGCAAAATGTTCAAAGCCGGCAGTGTTGTCGCCACTGTCCGCCGTGCCAACTTCGACCGCAAACAGCGGCAGCGTCAGCAATACCTACAGCAACGTTGCTGGTAGCGGCGATGCCGGTACCGGTTACTTTGTAACTGAAACACAAATTTACACCAATAAGCAGTATAGAAAGTCCAAGTCTTATATGGGCAGCAGCGGCGGCATATCCACAGCTTTAGCTACACCGAGCACATCGAGTGTTATTACGACTTCCGCTTCCGCTGGTACAACGCACACCGCCTCAACCAATGCCGCCCATCAACGCCATCACCAACATCAGACCTATCGTCGTTCGTATAGTGATCATCGTAATTCCTTTGATCGCAGCTTTGCCGAACGCAATAAGGACTTTGTGCCAATTGTGCCGCCAGCACGTCCGGTTTTGTCATCTTCAAATGTTGCAGGCGTCATTGCCGATGCCGAAAAGCTAACGATCATCGAACGTTTGGGCAAAGGTCGCATTTCGTATCCCATTATGCAGGTGAGTTGAAAACCACGCTTTTACTTTAAAGTTTTCAAGACATATTTTTATATTTCTAATATTGGTGTTTTTCTGCTAAAGATAATGCCGATTATGTCTAACTATATCAATTCTAACTAAACTCTTACGTCGTATTTTCTATGACTAAATGAGTTCATCAGACTGAAAAAAATCGTCAAAATCGCAATTGGCGTTGTTTGAGTAAAAAATTAATTTTTTTATAGAAAAATATGTGATAAATGATTTAATATTTATTGAGTTTAACAGACAAACAATTGTTTTGAAGTGCGGTTGCGTGGGATCAATTCTCTAATCGATGCTGACTTATTTCTACCAGCAATCGTCATCATATTGTTCACTTTATCACCTGTAATTTTCTGTGACTTACATGGTCGTGCTCAAATTGAATGTCGTGCCATACTCGAACATGTCTGTTGTTCCCCCAACTTCAGTGTGCATTGTAGGGTGATTTTTTTTCCAATTACAAATAATTCAATCGTTCATTGACTTATACACTAAACAAACACTTGCATGCTGATTTTTGCTTGTAACTGATTTGAGTGTTTAACACTTATCGTGTATACTGAGAGTAATGAGCTTGTTCGATTGCTCATTGAGCCTGTTACACAGCTAAAGTGTGAAACGATGAAAAACGGGATTTTTGCATTATATTGAACTCGTCAAAGTCTTCCTTCTATCACATGATCATACGGAAATGACAGAACCTTGAAGTGATTTTTTGATAAATTTATTAATTCCAAAAATTACGAATTTTGTCTTTTTATGGTAATCGATTCATAGATATAAAATTTTCAATTTGCATATAAGCATGTGCGCCCAAAAATTTACTTGTATCAATAAAGATACATAAGTATTTGTGTTTTTTAGATACATATATAAAACCGAAAGTGGTTTAATTAGCATTCAAGTCTGTGAACGGCTGGTGGGATACTCTATTTCATGGTGTTGGCTTCGTGCTAAAACTTGTTCTAAATGAATTCACTTCATCGACTTGCCGACGATAACAACGACGACAACTGCGTCAAGCACACATAAAAGTGAAACTTGTTTTTGTATTGAAATACAAATAAAACAACTAGAAGAAGATGCTATGTAATTCTAAGTTGATAAGAATGAAAAAAAAATGAATGTATGTATATACATATATATATACATAATTAATTAAAAATAAGAAAAAAAACTCGTCTTGCCGGGTAAACACTCAATTTGTGAGTTCATTTTTAACAGTTTTGAGTTCACTGGCGAACTGACGTATCGTCATTGCTGACTGAGCGATTCATTGGTGAAATGACGATCGCATGAGTTCATTTGCCTAAATTTAGAAAGTGAAGTCGCAGCGAAAAACAAAGTTTTTGCTGTTTTTGTTGTTTTAAATTTGTTTTTGTTTTTTTTTTTGTTTTTATTTCTTTTGCGCTTTTAATGATATTTTACCTTCGTCAGATTGTTGTTTTTTTCGGCACACATGAGTTTTGTTAATTTTAAAGACGCAATATAACTATGGAAAAAAAAAAAATAATTAACTAAAAATGAAAAACAAAACATAAAATAAAAAAACAAACTGAAAGAGCTTTTTTAACACTTGCTTGTGCAGTAACAAAACAAGACAAACAAACAAATAAATAAACAACAAAATAAGAAAATGCGAATAATACGGCCACAAACAATACCAACAAAGATGGCATTCTTCCTGTTGAACAACTGTTATAGCATTGTGCATACATAATATGGTATAATACAACAACATGTGGTATAATACAACACCTTTGCCGACCTCCAAAATAATTTCTAAACAAATTAATAACAAAAATGTGATTTGTTTATAACAGACATCAAATATTTGTGAATCACACATGAAGCTCAAGTAAAATCTCTTTTTCTCGCTTACTCTCTCGTTTTTGCTGAATTTGTGTGCCCACGTGTGACACAATATGTTGTTATTTTGTACTTTTGCAAGAGTATATTACCTTTGTCGTGAAGTTTGCAACACCGAGAAGGAGACATCTTTAACTATATAAAGAATATATATCTTGATCACCACAACGAGAAGAGTTTATATATATAAAGAACCATCTATTCGTCTGCCTGTTTCAATGCAAAATTCTGGCTCAGATTTAAAGTTATCGAACGTCTTATATAGCAGAACATTTTCTTATGTAATATAAAAATCAACTTAATCGGATCTGCCATAGGTACAATAGGTCAAAATGGCGTGCCATACAACAGCTCCCATAGGAACGTTGTGTCAAAAATAAGGTTTTTGTTAGCGAAAATTGGTTGTTCTTGAATATAAACAGCCGAAATTTTACAATTAGCTATTTCTATTGATGATTTTCTTTTTTTAGTTTTATTTTCATTTGATGATTATTTATTTAATATAGAAATTAGCTTGCAATTTAATCAAGTTGAATTACTGAGAGAAATGTATTGGTGTGGAGTGATTTTAAGTACGTCCATTCAATAAAATCATATTATCAATAACAAAGTCGCTGCACAGATTTGAGGTTAAAAATAGTTGTAGATAAGATTATCATTTAACCATTGCATGATTGTCATAATGTTCTTCCCCTATAAAAGTGTTAGCAATATCAACTCAAAATGAATGAAATACTCTGCATTTTGTTGTTGTAAATCTCATTAAATTATGTTAAATATATAATATTATTTAACCAACAAATAGAGGTTTTCTGTTTTTTGTTTTTTATTTTTTAAATGCAAGATTTTTTCCATTATAAAATACTTTGTTTTTTCTCTATCAATGGTGTTGATAAGACAGGCCCATTTTGAAATGTTTATATACGACTGACGTTGCTTTACGTCAAACTGTTCCAGACCTGAGATTATTAGCATGTACATATGTGTGCATGTGTTATACATACGGCCTCCAACTAAAAACAACTCTTTGTTTTGTGACAATCGAGAATGCCTCAGGTGCACAGCACTTGTATTTGAGTTCTTATTTTTCTTTTCTTCAATTTTTTTGTTTTGTCAGTTTTGTTTTTATTTGCTTATTAAGTAACATTTTTTTTATTTATTTATAGTTTTTTAACAAAAAAAAAAAAATAATAAAAATGTCAGTCAAAGATTTTAAGTTATTGAATTCATTTATGACCTTCACATTTTTGTCGCTTACATTTCGAAGATTTATAGCTCAAGTCAAAGTTGAAGTGCATATTTGCTTGCTTATTTTTTTCTTTTCAGTTAAGTGTGTAATGTATTATTTATACAGTAAAGTTGAAAAATTAAAGTTTCATTCTTTAGGAGGCCTTGAAACTACAATATAAATAAATCTGCTCTAATTAGTTTCATTTGTTCTATTCAATAATATTCACAAATAAGCAATTTTCGCTTTCGTTGAATAAGATGTTTTTGTTTTTGACCCGATTTGTATTTTTTATTGCAAAAAAATAAAATCACGAATGAAAACATTTATAGCTTTTCATTGTTCTTAGTTATTCTAGTAAACGAGTTTGAGAACCCTTTTTAACAAAAGTAGTTGTTGTTATTTGATTCCTAAAAATTCTGTTGTTTTTATTGTTTTGCATAAATTAAGAAAGTATAAAGAAAAAACTCAGGCACTCGAAAACTAAGTGACATTCTTATCAATGATAAGAAAAATAATTTTTAACAAATAATATTGCTTCAATTTTAAAATATTAATATCATTTCTCGAATGTTTTTTCTTATCAACATTATTGCGTCGTGCAACACGTGTGCACACGACATCATTTTAAATTAACACAACGAAAACTCTTAAGCAAAAAGAAAATAGATCGATTTTTAGGTGTGCGTTTTAGCTGGCTCTTGTTGTTATCCTTCCTTGTCCCTTCGTCTGACAGTGCGAGGGGAAATGCAAGATTCGGCATGTGAAAAAGTCAGAAATTCATAGCGAATCGACAGCCTAAAAGTATGCAATTATTTCGTCAAATGTCGAGTTTTAAAAATCGAAAGCTTAACTTTTGTTTTGTTTTAAGCTCTAGTTGATTTCATTGCATTAATTGTCTTAAGTTTTAAGTATCGAAACGTGCACGTTCGGCAGTATGATGTTGTAAGAAGAAGCAACTTTGAGTCGTTGGAGAGCAATAGATTCTGTTTCTGTTGTCGAGCATTAATGGCGCAGTACTGCTTCCAGTACTGCGAAGTGATCTTACTTTTCATAAAGTGTTTGTTAAGTTTTTATAATTAATCATTTTATAATAATTCTATGCCATAATTAAACAAAAAGTTGAGGACGAAATTTATTGTTGCGCTAATCTGAAATGAATATTGTTGCAATAAGTCTTTTTTAGTAACCATGGCAACAAACAAGGTAATAAAAATGCCTTACATTACATTCACTTTATAACCGGAAAAAAAACCAATTGTATTACCTCATCCGTGCTCATCTTTACGCCGGTGTGCTGATAACAAGCCGCTGGGTGCTGTGATAGATGATGATGATGAGTTGGCATCCAATGGCAAATCACGACCGCAATCAGTTACTTTGAGCGACTGCTGTGCCTGTGTGTACATGTGTGTGCGTGCTTGTGTACTTTCCTATACACTGAGTAGCGATAAGAGAGAACTTATTCAATATTAACTTAAAAATGATTAGATTTCACTTTATATACATGTATGTATAAGTATGTATAAGTATGTATGTATGTATGTATGTGCCTGTGATAAGACAAATAACTTTGCTTTTTTGAATCTAAACTTTTTAAATGGTAAAATATTTTTTTTTACTTGAGTTGCAATTAAAATTTAATTCTTTACGACAAATTGTGCAATTTGGGGCGAGTGTAAAATAAAATTCAATAAAAAATTCGTTGCAATCGTTTGAACAAAAGTGAATGTACTTAGCCGACCACTTTGGTTTGAATGGTGTGTCTATACGAGAGTCGTTCGACAAGTATTCAATTGTTGTTTTTTATTTTTTTTTTGTTTTTGTCAAAATGAGACTTGTCTGCCATCATAGAATGGCACGGTTATTTTTGCTCAACAACGCATTTTGTTTGCCAAGACAGATACTTATTGATCGACCCTCGAATATGGGTGTGTGTATTCTGTTTTTGTTTTGTTCCAAAAGCGTCAAACTAACTATGGGTTGGGCTAATTTATAAAGCAAAAATGCGTTAATGTTTACAACTTTCGAATTTAGAATATTAATTTAATAAAATCTTAATTGATTTCATTTAAATATTAACGCTCTTTGTGCAGAAATCGAAATTGGTCGAACATCAACAAAATCTGACAGCTGATCTTAATCATGTAATCAAGTGTTAGAATAAAAATGTATATTGTTTTGCACTTACATTTTTGTGTAGTTTGATCGAATTATTTCATCATCTAAAACCAAAATCAAAACAAAAATAAATGGTTAAAGAGAAGAAAAGCGTTTCGACATACAAAATGATTTTTTTAAGCGTTTCAGCGTAAAACACAATTTATAATTTTTCAAAAATCGTGTAAATTCTTCGTTTTTTCTTAAAATGCATTCCAAGTCAACGAACTTTCCAAATTGCATTTTTTTTTACGTAACTGCTGATAAATTGAAAGCGTTTTCGGTTGACTGTTGCTTTCCGTTGGTCGTTGTTGGATCTTTGTGTGTGCAATATTGTACATAAAATTTTTATTTTTCTTTTTTTTTTTATTAGTTTTTTGTTTCTTTGTTCGACTGAATGCAAGCAAATGCATTCGCCTTTCAAATTTTTTCGTGTAAAGTGCTGCGATTGCTAGTTTGAGTTGCTTTGCTCGCTTGTCTGCTTGCTTATTGTTTTTGTTGCTCATTTGTCTGCTACAAGTTGTCGTTGTTGTTGTTGTTGTTGTTGTAGTTGTTGTTATTGCTGTTTTAGTGTTGGTTGTGGTTTGTCTTCGAGCGAGAAGGCCACGATTTTTACAAATTGATATTTAAAAATATATAATATTTTATACTATAATATTTTATGTGCAAACTATTTTTCAAATATTTCGAGTTAATTATTTCATTTTATAGTATTTTTCTATTTTTTTAATTCTTTTTTTTTGTTCTTGCTTATAAGTAATTAAAATGCGTAGAAGAAGACAATTTGTGCGCATTGACAAGTTGGTCAGTGATTGCTTTGGAGACCTACTTATTCTAAGAGACGCGAATGTTGTTGAGGTTTTTGACAGTCAAAAGAGAGCTCTGTACTATATTGTTCCATGGAGTCTACGTGTTTTTCCTTGACTTTGTTTGGCCTGCGCGTGTTAAAGTTGTCTTGATTTGTTGCGTCAACTTGTTGATATTTAAAATCATATTAAAAATGCGCTACTTCAATCTTACCAGAGAGCGTAGCCTGGCTTTATCATGGTCTAGGTGACACCGCAAACGAATGCGCTTCAAATCAAGTGGTTAATGTTTGATTGTTTTGATATATGTATGTATGTATATATATGTTTATGTGTTATACAATTTGTGGCTCGCTATTGGCTTTGTGTTGCAGTTCTTAATTAATTAATTAATTAAATTTATATATACTGTTTTTTTTTTTGTGATATCATGTCTTTTTGTTTCTATTTCATGAAGCGATTTGCAACTGCGGTTATAACCAAAGCAAACACTTCTGGTAAACTTACATTTAACATTCAACGGCAACTGTTGTTTTATCTTCTTCATTATGATAATTTTTTCTCCACTTTACATGTCGGTAATTTGACATTTAACTCACTTTGCATAACTTAATATTTAACATGTTTAGTGCTTCTTCTTGGCGTCTCAGTTGTTTAAAGCTTCTTGCTATTGACGGCCAAACATTTGTTTATGCGTATTTGCTTTTTTAACAATTTGTTTGAGTAATTTTCTACTGCAATTTCTAACTGTTTATCAGTTCATATTTTCTTACAACATTTTACACGTTTCTGAGCGTCGACAATGTCAATATGTGCTTATCACTTTTTGTTTTTGTTTTTTACGGTTATCGCTTCGGTTTATTTGTGTTTACTGTCACTTTTTTTTTGTTATTTTTCATTTCATTTCTGTTTGCATTTGAAGGCTTGCAAAGGCCATTTGTCCATCTAGCGGGAAATCGCATGTGCATCGAACTATCTGCTCATAAAGTTAATGACCCTCCAATAGATAATCAATGCTGAACTCAGCCAGGAGGTTGTCGTCAATTAATTAAATGCAACTAACTATTTTTGATTAAACATTAAAATAATTGTGTAGCAACAAACTATTTTAATATTTTAGAATTTGTTAAAAATTAAACAAAACACAACTTGATTTAGTTACGACCTTTGATTTACTTTTAAAGAAAGGTTTGATGACCTTTTTTCAAATATTATTATTAATTTTAATTTTAAATGAAGTTTTAAATATAAAAACAATTGTTCCGTTAAACAAAAAATAAAAAGTGACTAATAGGTGGCGCTAAGGTTTGCTCCGACAGTCATCGAGCATATTTGTTCTTGACAAAACAAAAGTCGAAAGTTTGAATTTGAATTTTTATTGAATATACTTTAAAGAGAAAACATTTTTTTGCCTTAATTTAAATTTAAATTTGCCTTTATTTTATTTTATTTGATTTTATTTTTACTTAATTCAAGTGTCATTTTAGAAAATTAATGAATTATTGTGAAATGTTATTATTTTGTTGCTAATCTATTATCATTTCGGCAAATGTTATCTATCGGACAATTCATTAAGACATGACATGAGCGCCACTGCTGAGTAGTGAAATGAAAAAGTTTTCGTCATTTAAACAAAAGCATGGTTTCTCCATTGATTTTTAAGAAACCAAAAAAATAAAAGCAAAGCAATCTGTTTAATTAAGATATCTTGCAAAAAACGATAACATGCGATAATTTTATTTGAAAAATGAAAAAGCGAACCATATTGAATAACCGTAATGAATTGAGCGACCAACTAAAATGGAAAATGTGTTTGCGAATTGTTTTTGCTTTTTTTTCTTCAAATAATACTATTTTGTTATTGTTTTTAAATTGTTTTTTGGTGAAACAACTCACTTCCGGTAATTACGAATAAATTGGTTTCATCACTCGCCCAATTTTGCCGCTAGTCGCAACTCAAAGCAAAAGATACACAAATGTTCATACAGGCCATATGTGCTAACAATACGATCAGCATTATTCGGTAGACAGAACAACACAAAGTGGGCTGAACTCGACTTTGTTACTTCGTTTTGATTTTAATTTTAATTTCGATTTTTTATTTTTCACTTATGACTTGGTATGACTTGCAAAATGTCCAAATACTCAAAAGATTCAAGTATGTTGTATTGTATTATATACATATATGTGTTCATCGTTTAAAACAAAAAAAAAAAAAATAAAATGAATAATGAAAATATTTAAATCCATATAAGATACATTTGTGAAATCATATTGAACTTGTCATGTATGCGAAACGTGTACGACGAGTATCTCTTTTCAAAGTGCGACTTGCGATGTACATAACTCCGTAGCTGTTGTTTGTGCTGAAAATCCCTAGAATGCGGATATCTGTTAAATCTGTTATGAGTTTGCCAAAACGTCCGTTTGCCGTTTGCCGTTTTCCAGTGCGCATTAACCGTTCTCCGTTTGCCATTCTCGAATTCAAGTTCGTTCTGATCATTTCATGTGAGTGTTTTTGGTGTTTTTATGTTGTTTTGTTAGTGTTTTTTTTTTCTTTACGAAACTAACTTGGATTTGTTTTGTGTTGTTTTATTTTTTATTTTCTGTTTTTTTTTTTTCAGATAATAAATGATTTTAAACGATTTTAAGTTACGCTTGCGCATTGTCGACCTTTTGTTAAACATACTCAAAGTTGTTTATACAAACGCTTAAAGTTGTAGTCGCTTCTTTTGTACACATGTGTGTATGTGTGTGTGTGTATTTGTTTGTATATGCAAGTAATTTGGCTCCTAAGGCAAATTGAGGTTGAGCGATTGCCTTCGGCAAGGTCGTTCCGGTGCATGTGAATTGCATTTGGCGTCTATGTCGGCAGACGCACGACGCACAAGCTGATTGACTTGACTGACGAATCGTATGACCGACTGTTAGACTGACAGTTCGACAAATTGTTTATGTTATATGAATGAATGACGGATTAATGACTGAACAGTGGCATTTCTCGGAACTATAAGCGGAACCATAACACATACAAATACAACTACAACTCACAAACCGCACAAGCCGCACCACCCGCTCAAGCGCACAAGCCAAGAAGCGCGATTTCTGTTGAGGTTTTCTGTTGTAGTTGTTGTTGTTGCTGTTGCTGTCGTTGTTAGATTCACACTGTTGTTATTTTAACTTTATTGTTATTAATTTTTTTTATTTTGTACTTTTTTTTTTATTTAATTTGTTGAAAGATACTTTTTGTATATACAGAATATAGTTTAAATGCGCAAAAAGCCTCATTGCGTGTTTGATTTTTATTTGTTTTACTATAAAAACAAATATATACATACATACATAGTATATATGTGTTTTTATAATTCTGAGGGCGAATAATGACTGTTGAGGTGGGCAGAATAATAGTTCATGTACTTTTTGTGTAACTGCTCAATTAATTTTTGTTTAATTATTACATAATAAAAACAAAATAATTCGCTTTCGATTTGCTGAACGCTTCAGTTCCCCATTGTTGTCAACAGTGTGCAAATATTTAGAAAGTATTTTTTTGCGTGGCTTATTTTTCCAACAACTAAAATGTCTGTGTGTTTGTGTCATTTGCTTATCAAAAGTGCTGCGTTAAAATGAATTCTAATATTTATTTTTTAGTTCTTACATAAATTAGTGTCAAATTTATTACAGTAATTAATCATTTTTTTTAATTATAAGCCATTTAGATACAAGTTTATAGTACAAGGTTCAGTTGTTCCCACATTAAACAACAAACTTCGTTGCTTATAGAAATTGCCTATACAGAAAGTGCAATGAAAGATACAAACAACTCTTTGCTCATTTGATTCGCCAAATGAGAAAAGGCAAACTTTATTATAATTTGGGTTCCTTGTACTATAAATTAGCAACAATTTGTGCATATTTTGTTTAATAGTCTCATAGTTAATTGACGTTACTTTGCCTGCCATAGTGCCATGGTATTATTTCGGATGACGACAACGACATGTATGATAAATTCAAAGAACATATAATAAAAATAACAACTTTATCGTAATTTAAAACAAGCAAATTAAATTGTAATTTGCAGAAATGAGAGGTAAAAAATATTAAAAAAATAAGGCATTTATGGCTTGGCTTGTTGTCTTGTAAAATATGTTGAATTAACTCAATGTCAACGGAGCTCAGGTGGCTTTGGTAGGCAAACAACAGCAGCGAACCCGAGTTTGAAGCAGTCAAGTGCCAAACTGAAAACCATTCGAAATTTTCTGCTACACACATGTGTTGTGTGTCTCTGCTTACACACACACACACACACACACACACAGTCATACACACCTAAACATATAAGCTTGAACATTCGCAGGTTTGCTTTGATTTGATTCAGATGCTTTTTCATGTCAGAGTTATGTGTTGTGTGTTTTGTATTTTGTTACCAAAGATACACACAGATACATGTATGCATGGTCCTATTGTTGGTGTTGTTTTGTAGTTGGTGTTGTTGTTGTTGTTGTTAACGTTGTCTTTAATGCTACCACTATGACTACTGTTGTTGTTGTGTTGTGTTGTGTTGTGTTAGCGACTAACTGTTATGTAATCACAGGCATTACACAATTTATCTACGACGCAGATATTCGTTCTGTTTGTTAATGTGCCAACTCAGACATGCACATAGACACTTTACAAACATACACACACACACACAGCAAATAGAGCAATTACAACTCAATCGTTGTCTTAATTGCATTTCAAAACCCTTTGCCGTAAAATATTTATGGTTGTCGAAAAATAAAAAAACTTAAAGAAGACAAAAAAAAAATATCGTAAGAAACTCATGAGAAAAATCTTTAATTTAGTTTGTCACAAAGATTTTATACACTTCGTTTATATTTGAAAATTTGAAATCGTTGTTATATGAAAAGAGTATTGATTGAAATATACAAACAAATGTATATTCTATACGGCTTCATTTTATTGACAGCAAGTATCTTCAAACATATGTGCATATATAAAAGTAAGCTTAGTGAGTATAATTGTGCATCATATTGACTGATTGACCATGAGCTCAACAAGTATAAATAAATTAATATGATGAAATACACCAGGATTAATAACAACGATCGAAGTTTCGATTTTTATAGCGAACTCGATGCACATAGGAGCCGAATTGCATCTTTCAATACAGAGTTGAAGCCACGAACATATAAATTTAAGCAAGCAATTAATTTAACGGATCTGATCGCATGTAACTCAACTCAATTCAATTCTGTGTGTAATGCATATTGTATGTTACGTACGTCAAGGCTGCAAAAGCTTTTGGCAAAAAAAAAACAAAAAAAAAAGAACTTAAGTTTGACTTTTCCATTTCAAATATGAAATATTTACAATTTTTTTGCATTTTGTTTTTCTTGACATTAAAATGGCAGCATTAAATTGCAAGAGCAATTCGACATGGCACCGAACCGCGCCCAATTCAGCTTAACTCAGATTTGTCTTGGTTTTGTTGCTTAGATTTTGATACTTTGTACACGGATCCGTTGTAAAGAGCAGGTGTCTTTTTTGTTTAATGTATTTATTTATTTGTTGGTTTAATGGCATTTTTTTTTTTGAGTTTTGGATTTCAAATTATTGCAGAACTTTCTACATTTTGTAAGCTTTCATTTTTCACTTTAGACTAAGACAGAAATTTTTGCATTTATAAGTACTTACATGCATACATACAAACACATTGTATATGTATGTGACAGATGCATGTATGTAAGTGAGTAAGTATGTAAGTGAGTTTCGATTGATTCAAGTCGAGTTCTCTATTTCTTAACATTTGCAAGCACATTTGTGCACAGTGCGCAATGCCCCACAACGCTAACAGCGCTAAACTGGAAAGATTGGTTTTAGATTTCAAGGACTTTTGGTGGACATTCACTTTTTTTTCAGCCAGCAAACGAGCAAGCAAGCGAGCAAACCAACCAACTTGTAAGCCAGACATTCAGCCAACAAACAAACAAGCGTACGATCGAACGAACGTACGAACGAAGCAAGTTAGCAAGCAAGCAAGTCTGTCTGTCTGTCTGTCTGTCGTGCAGTCAGTCAGTAAGACAGTCTTTTTGTTCGTCACTTTGTAAGTCAGTCAGTCAGCCAGTCAGTCAGTCAGTCGGCGTCAAATGTTTGGTTCACTTGCCGAGTGCGCCGTATTTTATGCCAATTTAAAAAGTCAATCCATTCCAATGCAATGCACGTCATTCATTGCATGCTGTTGGTCGACAGAAGTGTATATATGTATGTATATGTGTATATGTGCTTAAGGAGGGGTTAGGTGACAACCGTATCTTTCGGCAGTACAACATCATAGCTTAAGTTACGAGTATATCGACATTTGCATAAGAGGCAAAAAGATACATGCATACATACTAAATGACAGAACAAGTTGTGTGTGCGTGTGTGTGTGTGTGTGTGTGTGTGTTGATGATGATGATGATGATAGTACGTATGCAATGTGGTAGTCATGGCATAAGTAGGGAGGCAGAGTGTTTGGGTCAAAGAGTACATGTATCGATTTTCCAAAATACAAGAGTATCTTTTGCATTTTCTTTTGTGCGCTCTGTCGTTGCGTTTATTTGACTCGATTGTGTGTTTGTGTGTTTAAGCAGCAGGTTATTACAACTATAACAACAACGACAACAAGAAAAATAATCAACAAGAACAACTGCAACAACACCAACGTGTTAATACGATCACCTCTGCTATTGCAACTGCAACAGAATTTGATCTCCTCAAGCAAATCAGCTTAGACTAGACTCTTGTTGCTATTGTTGTTCTTGTGGTTGTTGTTGTTGTTGATATTGTTGTTGTCGTATCTGTTTTGGTTTCTATTTGTCGGCATCAAAGACAGACGAAGACGAAGACCAAGTCAGTCGCCTTCGTTAACGTCGTGACGTGACGTTCGTTCGTTCGTTGATTTAAATGTTGCGCAGTCAACATGCGCGTCAGCTCTTGACGCCTGCTGCGCTGTCTTCTTTGACTACTGCAGTCGCTGCGGCGTTGCGGTTTCAAGTGTTTTTTTTTTTCTTTTCTGATTTTTTTTGTTGGATTTTGTAAATTTTTTGAAAGTAATCGTCGTGTGGCTGTGGCAAATATTGTTAATTTTTGTTGCTCTGCAGTATTTTTTATTATTTTTTTCTTTTATTTTTTTATTTGTTCATATGTATTATGGTAAAAAAAACGAAACGAAAAAAAATGCAATAAATACATTTTGTGGCTTCGTAGTTATACCATATGTATTTTTATTTTCTCATTTTTCACAGAATGCCGAATGGTTTGATTTTTTTTTACTTAAGCCGACAACTTGCTTGCATTGCTTGAGGCTCTTGACTTCTTGTTAGAGCGCTTAACGTTGCGCACACCCGCGCCGTGTATTAAATTTGTCGCTCTTGCGAACATTACTGTTCTGTTGCTGTCATTTAACAACAAGATGACCCATCACTTTTATAAGACTAACTAACGTTAGAATCTTTAGCATAACCCGTTTGGTTGTTTGAACGCAACAAACGAAGTCGTCAAAACTTGATTTGCAAAAATGCGATCGAGCGCTTGAAGAAACAGTGTGACACTAGAGACGCGCGCATCTGCAATTTTGACATTTGAATTCAACCTTGAAGTCAGGCAACTGACATACAACGGACGGACGGACGGACGGACGGACAGTTGCATGTCGTGTACGTATATGAGTATAGAGTAGACTTACAGCAGTATCGCGCGCCGCTCACCGCTTGCCGTGTACCCGTTTTGCTTGTTAATGATGCCGAATTGAAGTCGCATTCGTTGCCTTCACAGATTTTGCACTGATTTTTTGTTCTTTTCTTTGCTTTCGAGCACTTGTCTCAATTGTTTAAAACAATAAATTGTTAATTTTATTGGGTAATGCTGATAACGGGTCTCTAATTTTCGGGTAATTTTAATTATTATGAATCTATAATGATATGTTATTTAAAAAACATAAACATCTTCAAACTTGTTTGTATAAAATACCAAAAAAATGAGAAAAAAAAAGATGCAAACAACGTGACCGCAATAAAAGAGGCTTAAATAATATGCAATTGTACACGAGCAGTCATAACAGGTGGCGTTAATATGACGTTTATATCCTTGACCGTAACACGCATACGCCCATTGAAATGTCTAATGTTGTGCTGCGCTTGTTAGTAAAGCCGGCTTATTGCCTTGTGAACAGCTGTCAAGAAGCTGCAACAGCAGTTGTAGTACAATAATTACACGCCACCGGCACAAAGCCGCACAAGTATGCGTATCCTTGGCCATGATACTTTCAGTGGGTGTCTGCGGTCGTTCGTTACCACTTCAGGTCAAACTCAAACGCTTGAAATGATGCTGTGCCGGCTTTGCATTGTACATAAACAGCTGGACGCACTTGTATCTGAAGTAGCAGTAGCAGCGGCAGCGGGGCAGCAGCAACAGTTGCTGATGTAATATGCGAAACGTCACCTAAATAACACCCACATTACTGAACAGCGTCATCACTCATACGCAACGTTGTGCGTCAGTAGGCGTTTACTTACGCTCAATTACAATCAGTTAAAACATTACTCTGCTTGAGTTATACACTCACTTATTTGGCCGAAGCTTTCACTCAATTAAATGAAACTTCTCTTTAAGGCATATTTACAAGCATGCGCTTACAATATGCCTGGTTTTGCTAACATATGTTGGCTTGTTTTCGATAAAAAAATGTACTAAATTTGTTGGCACATGTTGCCACATGGCATTTCTAACTTTACTTTATGTGTAATCGAAAAAGTAGCAAAACCAAAAGTATTTCAAGTACAAGCATAATATTGAGCTAAATGTTGACACTCTCTTGCTCGCTCACGCATTTTCTCTTTATCTCTGTGTTGTGTTATAATAATTTTTACTCAATTTGTACGCATGGCTTCATGGAACGCCGTTTGTTCTCGAAGGTCAAAGAGGACTTGTGTTGCGTTATATATTCGGCGCTTTCCGTCTTAAACACACGCCCACATAGTTTCAACATCCAGCTGCAAAACGTTCGGTTTTTCCGGCGCTCTTCGTACTCGTTAAGTTCGCTGTTTGGCTCATTTGCTTTCTCTGTTTGCTGTTTGCTTTTAAACGTGGTTTTCATTCATAAAATGTGGCGGCATTTACTATGACTTTCCATGAATGAATGACGTAGTTGCGCCACATGCTTTCTACGTCGTCTGTGCTGCATGACTGTGACGTCAGCACGCCTTAATATATACGCTCAATTTGTTTTTTCTTTTTTTTTTCCAAAAAAAAATATATGATATCCATTATATATGCAGTAGCAACAAAAAAAAGAGAAATAAAAGAAGACAAAGAAAAGGAAAAAAAAATTCCTGTTGACAATGATGATAACGAGCGATTCTGATAACTTTGTAAAGCGATTGCCAACAGTTGGGCATATGTTGTACTCGCATATGATAAATAATGTATTTTTAATAGCAACGCTGCTGTCCCTTTTGCTTTTGCACATTGAACTGCAACATCATCATCATATCGAATCGCATATATTTCGTTTATTTTCATATATTTTCAGGTGTGCGTTTTGTGAATTGCAAAGAACGATGAAATTCTTTCATATTCAACAACCGAGAATACAATTGTAAGATAAAAAATAAATAAAGTATGTGTGATAAGACAATCTTTATATAAAAACGCGTAAAAATATCTTTAGCAGAAACATTGTTGGTGACATCATAACTGACATTATTGTTACAAGTAGCAAAAAGAGTAGTTTATTGTTATTCGATTTTCATATGTAATCTGTCTTAGGACAATAATCAGAGCATTGTTGTTTGCGCTCCATATGGTCCAAACAATATACAAGTATTATATAATAATAGTTTGCTTATTATTTAAGCTTAATTTATAATATTTTTTGTAAAATCGAGCATGTATAATCTTTATAAGCAGCCTGTGTCCCTACTATTGTCCAAGAGATAACCTATTTATATAACTCAAAGCACATCTATTTATATCATTTCTTACAAAGGGCATCTTCAAGTTTTTGTGTAATGGTTCTAAGAGTCATAGAAAATCTGGTATCTTTTCTTATTCAAATGTGGTCACCGTGGGGTGGGGAGGGGTTTAAAAAGTATCAAAATGGATCACGTAGCTTGGATACGTACCCTAAGTTAAATCCCATTATGGAACATTATGGAAATAATCTTTAACTTGAAGGTTTTCATTAACTTTGTTTGAAAGAAGTTGCTTAGTAATACTTAATTGCTTAGACGGGCCAAGCGTTGCGCTTAATTGCAATTAGCGTTCATAAAGTCAGCTAATGCAGTTGTTCATTGAGTGATGCCAACGCGTAAATTGTATACTATTAAAAAGGTAGAGACGACGGCCGGGCTAATGAAAGCAAAGTAAATTGAGCCTAATTGAATATTATTGCTGTGCGGTATAGTCGTGCGGCGTGTTGGCGTCTATCAGAAAGCGTTGGATTCAACTTGCGCTTTACAACGTTGCCAACAACGCCAGTGGCGCCTCTGTCTGCACCACCCGCCCACCAATGCACACCCACACGCATAGTAAAAATCGTTTAAAATACGCAACTTTCGATGGCATAAACGCGATGATGATGATGTGCCTTAAAACATATCGCAGGCGCCATACAAATTTCGTCCTTGATCGAATATTTGCGCAGTACTGTGTAAATAACATTATACATATACATATGTTATATCACAAGCGTTGTCGATAATTTGCATGAAAACCACGTTTAATGGCATTTGGGATGCTCAGTGTGTGGTTATATGTTGTGTGTGTTTTAATGCTCAAAGCCCACATGATGTTTAGCTCGAAGGAATCAACATGTTGACCGTTTATTGTTTTTGTTGTTTTTGGTCATAATCAATAAAACAACGCCGTAGGCGTCTGTTGGCTGTTGGCTGCTGTTGCATGTTTGATTAAATATAATGTAACAAAAGTAAAGCCATGTGCGCGCTGATTTGGCCAAAGACCGGCAACGAGCACGGCATAACAGTGAAAGCAAGAGGTAGAGAGAGAGAGAGAGAGAGTGAGATTGTATTATTGTATTAGCGTTGAAAGAAGACTGGCGTCAGGGAAGTGCCCTCAAATACTGACTACGTCAAAGTCCTTTGGTTATGTAGAAGGGGGGCCAATGAGGCAACAAAAAGGTTTTAATATTATCGACAGTCGACAACAGTCCGCATGTGCTTAAGCACGAGCTATATATATGTGTATATATATATAGAGAGAGAGAGAGAGGGAGAGAGACAGAGCGAGAAAATACTGTGTGTGTTTCTCTGTTAATACGCGAGTGCGTTGAGCAGCATATGATTTTGCGTGGGCGATGAATTCTATTTTGTTTTGCCATTTTTCGATTTTTGCAAGTTTTTTTTTTGTTTTGTTTTGTTTTTCCTTTTACTCTTCTCATTTCATTTTTAGAAAGTCAGTCAGATTCTATTTATAGTCAAAGAGAAAAAAAAATATATAAAATACCACAAAAAAAAAAAACAAAAAGAAGTCAACTGTGCAAGGTATTTATGCCTTTTGTTGTTGCTGACATGCTGCTTCTTCATCATCATTTTGTTGTTGTTGTTGTAGATAATTCGGTTGCGTTCGTCGTGGGTGTTGGGTGTTGTTGCTTCACTAACGTTGTGTGTGCGCTCAATTGACTTACGCTCTCTTTGTCGGCCTCATTTGTGTGTGTGTGTGTGTGTGTGTGTTTGCAAAATGCGAGTTTTGTTTACGTAGACAAGTGTTGGTGCGTCGCTACTGCGACAGCGACTGACAGCCGACAAAGGAGCATACGTTGATGCTAGCCGCGTTGTTTGCGTGCGTGCGTGCTTCTGGCTGATAAGTGCTTGCACTGTTTCTTTTTTTTTTTTTGCCCCCACTCACTCCCGTTTTTGTTTTATCGCTAGTATAACTTTGCCTATTCATAGCAAACAGGAAATTGTGCATTTCCTACACATTTGTATTTTTCTTTTTTTTTTCTCCTGTTTTTTTCTTTCTATTTCGAACCATTGCGGGTAATTGATTTGATGCTGACATATTGCCTTTTAATTTACTATGAAATTGAAAAGTGAATGTGCGTGGGCTGCTTTTGTTCGTGCTGTGCAAATGCATAAAAAGGATGATTCTCTTGAAAGAAAAAAAAAAAAAATAATAAATAAGAAGCGTAAACAAAGGATTACTTATGTACATGTGTGTGCTTTAAAATAGTTTCCATGTTGCATGTTGCCATTTTTACTTACATATAATGAAGTCTTCTTCAAACATGAAATTCTACTTTCATGTGTAATATTTCAAACTTTATTGTTGGCAATTTATCCTTATTGATAATGCATTTACTTAACTTAACCGTTGACTAAAAGTTTAACCTCAAATTTGATCTTTTTTTTTCCACGGAAATTAGCATTTTTTATGTGAACATTTCTAATAAAATGTCTTGAAAAATTGTTCATTAGTGAAAATAAATTTAAAATATACAAATAAATAAATAAAAGTCGGTTTGAGGTCATTGCTTTGCCTTCAAACTGTCGCCTAATTTAAATAAAATCAAGTTTCACTAAACAAAAAAAAAGACTTCTTCTGTTATTTCCACACTTAAATAAGATTTATCTTCTTCTACATGGCAAACTTTGTGCCACAGACGTTGCTTAGGTCAATTAAAGCTACAGGCCATCCTTTTTGCTTGTTGCTCGTTTCTACTGATGAAACTCATCCTTTCTTAGCCTCAGCAGTGGCGCCAACAACGCCTTGGGTTATCAATTATCTTACCACATTGACGGCTCATACTCTCTTATCTGTTTGTTGGCCAAGAAACTTAACGCATGCGTTGCATATGAATTTATAAGAGTTTGAGATACTATGTATTTGTACATGGATACATGTAAGTACGTCAGCAATATGTAATTCAATTATAGCATTTCACTGAACTTGTTCGCATCATGAAAGATCTCGGTTGTTAATAATTGAACGCTTCACTGCTTTCAAAAATGTTGTAGATACATAGATACTCAAGCACCAACACATACCGATTCAAGTGTTGAAAATGTAATCCGTTTTTCATACAACAAGAAAAAATATGAGTTCGTTTGGCCAATTATTTCTGAAATAAACTTTCAATTTTGTCGCTTCTTAGTGGCTTATAACATTGAAGCAAAGGTCTGCATGAATGCATACAAAACGGCAAATGAATACATTCAAAACGCAAAATAAATCATTCACGCTTGTATTTGTGGTTGTATTCTCAAATAGTTTACACTTTTCATACAGACATTGTACAGCCAAGTTCGAATATTCATGTATAATGTTCTTGTTGTACAGTGAATGAATAAATGTGAGTGAAAGAGGAAGAGAGTACACCTGTTGTACACACCACTGTACTCATTCACTCACATCATTTTTATTGTAATCGTAACTATTTGTTATAAACGGTTTGGAGTAACAACAAACCATGCATTCAGTGAGACTGAGTGCACTAGTAATTTATACCTTTTTTCATTGGCCTGTGTGCGTGCACTGTACAGCGTTAGAAGAGCACACTAATGGTGATAGTCATTTAAAATGAATATATTCATACCAACGTCTAATATATATAAGTAAGCTTAATGTTTTTCGCTTGGTTTTTTATCAAATTGGTTCATGGCAATTCTTGTGCAGTTCTTTTAGTAAATGGCAATCAGAGAGCCTTCAAGTCCAACACACACACACACACACATGCACACACACTCACATGCATAGACTGCAGTTAAAGTGAAGGTGTTAATGGGTGGTGTAAAGTGACGACGATCGCTTAATATAATTGGGAACGGCACTTGCTGCCGCTGTCGTCGTCTCTGCCTCTGTCAACGTCGCAGTCGCGAATCAGGCACCAAAAAATCAAGACATTCTAATGTTGAACAAAAGTGAGCGTACATAACTTCAATCAAATGCAGCAACACATGTGCACGCGCGGGTGTGCGGGCGACGGGTGACGGGCATAGCCGAGCTCGGGTGTTGGTAGGCGGCGGTACAACAACAACAACACAACAACAAATCACGCCGTTGCTAGCTACAAGTTTAAGAACTTACAGACAATTCTTTCGTTGGTTTGTTGTTGTTGTTTGTTGGTTTTGTTGGTTTGTTGTTTGTGCCCTTGGAGTCGTTTTTTGACGCGCCACCAACATTAAGGTCGTTCACAAATTAACTTAACTGTGTACGCTTTTTGCCGTTGGCGGCAACGGCAACGGACAGCGTACAATGGACATGGGACATGGCATGGCATATGACGATGACGTTGAACGTGCTTTGCATATTTGTTTTTGGTTGGTATTAACGCATTTGCCATCATATGTTGATTCTGTTCAAGTGCGCGGCACGCAGTTGGCTCTATGTGGGGCACACAGGGCGTATGCGTATGCGTGTGCGTGTGCGTGTCGTAATCGCGACTCACTTTCACTTTGACATGAAACTGAAATTCTTGCATAAATTACAATAAACACAATAAATATGAATCAGTTTGCACATGTGTTTGATTTGTTTGCATTGAAATCAAGTGCGCATTAATTGCATTAAACTTTCGCTTTCGTTCATCTGCTAAGCGCGGTTAAGCTTAAGCACCAAGCCAAGCCAAGCCCAGTAATCAACTCAGACGGACGGACAGACAGACAAATCATATTCAATCAATTGGCCGGCCACGCCGTCAGTCATTGGAAGCATGTTATCAGTTGTAAATCTTATGTAAATGTCTGCATAGAACTTACACGTGCACACATAATACATACATACGTACATACATACATATATGCAACTAAACTCGAGCAAAAGACTAACAACAAAAGTCGTCTAACCTCAATTTAGAAATGTTGATTTTAAAGTATACAAGAGCAATTAAATTGAAACAAGTTTTTGACGATAAGCGAGTGAACGTTGTTTGTGCGTCGTTCGAAAAGTCGAATTTACTTTAACTTTGGTCACAAGTCAGCAACAGGGGGTGGGGTGTGAGGTTATTGGTTGGTCCAATGATCGTGTAATGCAACGCCCTGCGATCATGTCTTTAAACGTCGCTCTAAGTATAAATGTTGTTGTTGTTGTTGCAATTAAACGCATGTGTGTGTGTTTGCTTAAGAATATACATTGAGCACCCTGTAATATTTCAACAATTCACTTTGCATTCAAAAACGACATTCTTAAGTGGATTGCGACAACAAAAAAACCAATAGCGACAACAACAACAACGACAACACAAAATGCCAACAGCGAAACAACAGCGCATGCAATAGAAACACTTTACAACAAAAACAAAAACAACAAAAACGAAAAACGAAAACGAAAAACGTATAAAGCAAAGAAGCAAAAAAGCAAAAAAAAATGTAGCCAACACCCTACTTTGTAATGCGCTGCAGTTAGTTAGTGCAGATCAAGACTTCTTAATGAAACAACAACAACAACAACAAATAATGAAGAAAAAGAAACAAAAAGAGCTTAATAACAAAGTATACATATATACATATATATATATATATGTAGAGATACGTATAGTGATTTGAACGAATTGGAAACCAGTCTTGAAAGGTGTCTTGTCGCTGCTGCGACTCTTATGGCTGCAAATACAACATTTTGGCCAGCGACGCCTAGCATTGAGCGCCAGCAGCAAACAGCAACAAGTTCTATAAATGTTGCTAGCAACAACAACAACACAAACAACAGCAACAACAACAACAACAATAATAATAATAGCAACTGCGACACTGCCAAAGCGTTAAACTAAATTGAACTAAACTGAAGTACACAATTGTGAGCTAAACTAAACTAAGCTTAGTTGCGTTGCTTGGCGCTGTACTGCGCCGTACTGTGCGCTACTGCGCAGTCGAGCGTGCCGTAATCGAGCCCAACACAAGCGCAAGTGAGCGTTTTTGAAGTAACTTTCAGCATTGATACAATTTATATTATATTATTTTTTTTGGCTGTGCCTAACAATGTGACTGTGTTAGCACCCTACATATCGTTGACTGTGCAGTATATGCGCATGCTTATAGCGTATCGAATTGATTCTTTTATGAATGCGCAATTATTTTATTAAATTTGTTGTTGTTGTTGTTATTATTTTTGGCTTTGTTAACTTTAATTTGGTATATTTTGTTGTATTATTTTTTGCAACTTTTATTGTTGGCATCACACAAACACACACCAATACACATGTGTATAGTTAGAAACATATACAAATGCATTTAGGATTTGAGCATATATAAAATGGCTTTGATTTAAGTATTTCTTGTCTTTGTTTGACTATTTGGCGTTTGGTCTCTTCGACTGTTGGTTTGACTGTTGGTCTTAACTGATATTTTTTGTCTGTTTTTGTGCGTGATTTTGTTTTTGTTTTTGGGTTTTTTGTTGAAAATCGAAAGCAAGGCCTTTTCTGCACGCTGACACAATTCATGTTTTTCTTTTTTTGTTTTTTATTTTTTGGTTAATATCAAATTGTTTGTTGTTGTTGTTGTTTGTTGGTTGTTGTTAAGTTCATTTTAGTTATTGTTATATTCTTGAGCTTCGTTGGCATAGAACGAAAACCATTAGAATGTTATTCCACATTAATTAGCAAATGAGACAATGTCAAAGTTCGACTTTGGCAACGACATTGTCGAAGTTCAACAGATAAATGCGTCAATTGTCTCACACACACACAGACAGACAAACATTTAAACATACAAAAACAAAAGTCATTTCAGTTTGTCACATGTTTGGAACATGTATTGTTTTTGCTATTCAAACAGTGACGCTTCTAAGGCTTTCTTGCGCCTATTTCAGTCAAGCGTATATTAAAGAAAGAAACAGTCGTTGTTGTTGTTGTTCTTCTTCTTCTTCTGAACATTTTCTCCGCTGCCGTTATCGACACGCGTCAATGTAATCGCTGCCATTGCGTACGTATACGTGTACGTGTACTCACGACTCACGTGGCTGTCTGCCGGCACCGTTCGTGGTCGGTCGGTTGGTCGCATGGCAATTAACGCATTTGTCAAACATTGCCAAACAGAAGAACGCATCAGCATTCAAGCGAGCACTTTTAGATATTCAACACTTGTCGGGTGTATCGGAACTCTGTCGTCTCGTCTCGTCTATTATGATAAGCTTTACAACAATTGTATCCTGTTTGTTTTCGTCTTTCGACATGCTGATAAGAAAAATATGTTTTTGTTCTTTTTCACTTCTACTTCGTCGTTTTTATACTCTAAATACAACTCCGACATTTTCAAATAGGCTCGATTCATTTTGTACTTTAAGATCTGGAGATGCCACGCTCTTATCAATTGCCATCTGTAAATTTTCCTTCATTGCTAATTGAAGTTGTAAGGTTTGTTGGCTTGGCTCATCATTTGCAATCCCGAAATTTCCGTGTTTAGCCAAGTACAGTGCTGGGATTTTCGGGATCTGCTTATTTTATTGATCTTTTATAGAGACTTCTGAAATTTAAAAGACAATCTTTCTTCTTCGATCCCTTAGAAGTGGTACGCTATAGGGGAACTTGTCTTTATATGATAAAGTTGTTTGTTAAGATATTGACTTGAAATTTGAAATGTGTGTTTTGTTGGTTGGACAATACAACTATTTTGTTCGAAAAAATGGGCGCAAGAACGCCCACTTATTGCTATCAAGGGTAATTTTCATAATGACCAGAAAAATGCAAATTGACATTTACGGTTTTAGAATGAAGAGAAGATGAGTAGTATGCAAAAAAAAAAAAATCGGCGTGTAGGGTATCAAGTGTTCGCCAAGATCGAATGTAACTTCTTCTTGCTCGTGTTTCAATTGCTTGAAACGAAACGTCACCTTTTCAGAGTTTGAGGGTTTTGCAAAACTCTTTTGTTTCTGCTTGTGGTTTTGTTCGTGTTTATTTCTTCGGCGCTTAAGGGCCCAAAATAACAATACATAATAAACTAATATGACAAATTGCGACTTGATCGATTTCTTTGGTGCACGCAATTCATGTCTGTCGCCTTTGGCCAACAAAAACAATACGAAAATATATATTTTGTATTAAATTTAAATGTGCTTTAAATAAATTTTGTTTTTTTTTTGTACGAAAACCTTAAAAATAAAGCGATTGTGTGTTGAAGCAACAACTGCAAATGCTAAATTTATCAACTATTTCAAGCAACAAATAAATGTGCATGCATGTGAATATAAGTGCACACACACACATACATATGTATGTATAAAATAGACCACCAAAAATTAAACACAAAATTAACAAACGAAAAAGAATTTTAATGTTTTATTTAACTTTTTCGATTCGCTTTTTGTGTTTTCGGGTTTTTTTGTTTTTTGTTTTTTGGGTTTTTTTTTTGTTTTGTTTTACTTTTGTTGCCATACCGAAAATGAATTGCATTAATTACCCACACACACACACACACACACACACACACACTGGCATGCATGCTTGTACGCTTATGAGCACAGTGATACATATTGTTACAATACAGAAGCGCGCTTAGACATGTGTGTGTGAGTATTCGATTGTATGCTTGAATATGTCAAAGCTTTGCGATACGCTTTACTTGTTTTGTAAATAGGTACAACTTTTATTTTTAATTAAATATTTGCTCAAATAAGAAGAAGAAGAAACAAAAATTAGTGTTATTTTTTTCACCATCAAAATATTCAAAGCTTTGCCATAGAGACACACATAAACGCACACAGATACACCAAAAAACGGCAAAGGCGCTGGTTAAGTAGTTGTGAGATGGCAACAGCAGTAGCGGCAGTGGCAGCGTCGGCGTCAAGCAAACCGCTAAAACAACAAAAACTAAATTATTAAATAAAAAACATTAAAAAAGAAGAAAATGACAACAACAGCAAAATAACACTAGCAACAAAATCTGCAGCAAGAATAGCAACGGGCCAATAATTGGTAAAAACAACAACAAAATTTACAAAATAGAAAAACGAAAATAAAAAAAAAACAACAACAACGCTGTTCTCAGACTTGTAAAGCTTATTTCGTATGAGTGTATGTGTGAAGCGACGCGTCGCGACGTTTTGACTCGGCTCAGCGGCAAATATTGTAGTTGCTGCTGTTGTTGTTGGTATTGTTGAGCTTTTAGCTCAATTTACCACTCACTTTGTATGCGTTCGCGCACACACAAACACACACACTCACTTACTCACTCACTCACTCGCCGCTGACGTCGCTTCCGTTAGTTTCGCTGCCGGCATAACTTTGGTTCACTTCCACTCAATTAACGTTCAACTCAATTCCACTCGCAATTGATTGTGCTCTTTTCTGCTATCGCCCAGTTCTCAGAGAGGAATGTGTCATGTCGCGCTGACACGGAATGACACGCTAGAGCAAAATTGACTTGTCGCATGTCGCGCTGCGTGCCCTGGGCGATTTTCCCGTTCCTCCAATCCTAGTTAGTTTGCTATAGTTTTTGTCCTCTCTTCCCTTCACTTCTGCGTCGACACTTTTGTGTCAAAGACGACGCTTTTGGCTCACTTGTGTTTCAAGAATTGAAATTACAACTGAACCCGCGATTTTTAAATAACTCAAACTCAAAATGAATAAAATACACTTGTTACCGTTGATCCGTTGATGTTCGCTTTTATTTCAATTAACGTATACTCGATGTCTTGCCACCGAACATTCAAATGGCTAAGTTAAAAATGGCTAAGTCAGTCGCTTTTATTTGATTTCATGGCGCAGTGTTTTCTCTTATTTCAAGCTAACAAGTCGTTCAATCGTTCAAAGAGTGTTACCGCGTACGAAAGCCAAAAAATTCGCAGCGGAACGCGCCACGCAAAGCAAAGCAAATCATAGACAACCAAGCAACAGAGGGCCAAACACCAACCAAGTTGAACAACATTAAGAAGCCAAAATAAATTTATTAACGAAAATAAAAAGCAAAGACAACAAACAAAAGAAAAGAGTTTGATAAAAACCATAAAAATTGCAATCACTTTGAACAAAAAGAAGATACAAAACTATTAAAATAAATAATAAAGCTTTTGTATTTGCGAAATTGAATATTCTAGAAAATTTTTGTCAGAAATAAATTCGTGTGCAATAAAATATATATTTGAAAGAGTAGAAATAAATAAAAAAAAGACAACGCACAGAGACACAAAAGTTACGCAGATCGAATCACTTTTGCAAGAACACCAACTTAAACACAAGTGAGCTTGAGTGTTTCGAGATACGCTCGAACAAACAAAAGATAAAGCGAACAAAACGTACGAAAGTATCAACGAACTGACAAACGCAAAAGTCGAGTCAGTGAAATTTGCATAGCATCGCTAACAGAAACAAATACTTTCTTGCTGTGTGAGAAGAAGACGCAAATAGACGAGAGTAACTAAGCAGCTGGAGAAGAAACGTGCATAGAAAACATATGTTAGCGCATTGAGTGCGTTTTTGGTTTGGTGAACTCATCAGCAATATAACAACATATACACTCCAACAACGAAGCGAAGCAGCTGTCAAAGCAATTCAATTCGCATATACCAACAGAGCTCAAGTCATCAACAGCCGCCGCCATCAGCATCATCATCATACAACTGTGAGGAGCGAATACAATCATCATCTTTATAAAAATAAGCATTGCAAGTAACCAAGTGCCGCAGGCAACAACAATCGCAGCAGAACACTTGAGTGTGTTGAGAGTTTGTTGAAGCACATGCGAAACATATGTTTGTTTGCCACAAAAAGTTCATTTGACATTTCGCCGAAAAAAAAAACTTTAACTTTTTCATAAAGAAAGAAACTTCTAAAGTTTGACAAAAGTTATTTGATAAAAAAAAAGGCTTTAACTAAAACAGCGAAAAGATTACAAAAAATAAATCAAACGCGTATATTTAAAAACGTTCAACATTAAATAAGTGTTTACGTGTGTGTGTGCTAGTGTGTTTACATGTGTGTGAACTTTAAGTTTAAACAAGCAGCATAAATTTCTTGTGCAACAATTTGTTGTTATTGTAATAACATAACAAAAGAGATAAAGTAGAATTTTGTGTGTAAATTCTTTGACTTAAACTTTGACGCCACAAACACGCATTTTGAACGCTCAAGGCTCGAGGCTCAACGCTTACCGCTCATCGCTCACCGCCAACGTAACACAACACAATATAGTACAACACTCAACGCCCAAAAGGCAAGCAAGCTTTGTTGTTGTTGTTGTTGCTGCTGCTGCTGCTACATTCATTTCTTGAACACGTACAGCTGCGGTCTCTGCCCGCCGCTGCCAATCAAAAGCGTTCTTATGAAATCAGAAAATTGGTTTGAGTCGTCGTCCTACAATGAAAAGGTAAATATTAACATGCCCAATATGCCTTTGAGAGACATAACACACATGCACACACAATTCATGTCATACATTTGACGTACTTTTTCTGTACAATTTCATTAAATTTTTCGCTTCTTTTTCGCAACGAATTTTTTCAAATATTTCTAGACTAGCATATGGTGCGTTTGTTTCTAGCGTATCGTATCAGTAAGTTGTCATTAGCAAGCATTGTTGTTCTTGTTGTTGTCGTTGTTATTGTTGTTCAGTGCTGTATAACTGAAATTGCAAAGTATCTCGTTAAGTTTTATGTATCTTGTGTGTGTGTAGTCGTTGTAGTCATTTGCCGCTTGTCATAATAACAAACGCTGCCGAAGCTGTTGTGGCTCATTGAATATAAAGAATTTGCAATTTGTTTTTCCTTTTTCTCTTTTTTTTTTTTAACTTTTATTATTTGCTATAGTTGTTGTAGTTGTTGTTGGTAGTTGTGCTATACCACTTCATGTGGTATTTAAACATGTTATGAAACTTATGCAAAAAACAATTAAATTATATTATATGAAAATGAGAAAACCCGTAAATATCATATCATTATGCATTTTAGTATTTTTGTTTAATATATTTTAGATTATATATTATTATAAATATTGTTTTTATAACTTAAAACATAAAACATTTTAATGATGTAAAAAATATTAATAGAATGCTATATAATGTAGCGCATTTGCTGAGCTACATAGCCGAATTTTACATGTATGTTTCTTTGCTTTACATGAATTGAAAATATTCATTTGGTATTTTATAAGTTTTGGTTGCTCATTTCTAAAATTATTGCGTCACAAATACAACTAAAATATATACGCGTTAAAAGATACAATGCAGAGTGGCGTCTTGAAGAATGCAGCGCAGATACATATATATATATATATATATTTTTTTTTGTATAAAAACAAATGAATATTTTGTATGCAAAAACTATAAAAAAAAAAAATTTTTTTTGTTGTACAAAAATGTATTATAATTTTTACTATGACTTTTGAATTTAAATTTTTAGTGCATGTACTTTTAACTTATTTATTTGTCTGTCTGTTAGTCTGTCGGTCGGTCTGAAAGTATATCCGGGTTCATTAAAGAAATCGTTGCGCCTAATGTACAAAATTTACTTAGTGTATGTCAGACTTTTATAATTATACATTCCGTGTGGTTTTGTTTTGTCATATAGTAAGTGAAGTATATATATTTGGTCACGTGTATCTTGGAGGTTTAAATTGCCAACGGAGCAAACGACAACGTTTGTCGCATTTCAAGCGTAAAAATCGACGACGACGACGACGACGACGACGATGGCGATAGTAATGACATCGTTGACGTTGCAGCGCACAACGCTTCGATACATACTTATAAGCGCATCGATCTACTTACGTCGAGCACACAGCGACAGATACATACATGTACACACTTATACATGGTGTTTGAAGTATATAAACTAATTGCGTTATATATAAGCCATGTTTAGTTTAGTCTTGACGAATGTGTGTGTGTGTGTGTGTTGGTTTTTTTAGGTTTTAATTTTATTGTTTGGTTTTTTGTTTCTGTAAATGTCTGAACACACACACACACACAGATAGCATGAAAATACGATGTCGTTGACGTTGCAAACGCAACTCACGTCTTTGAACATTTGCCCGCTGCGTCACTTGCAGTCTATCAACACCTTTGTCTATATACATAGCTCTGTCTGTCCGTTTGATCGACCCACCGTTTGTTGCTGCAAACTGCTGTTTATATATGCATATGTGTCTGTTATTGTTAGCTACATTTGCAATTATGTAAACATTTTATCTCTTTTTTTTTTTGTTGAATTTGTTTCTTATTTTATTTTCGTGTTGTCTTCAATTCCAATTTGAGTTCAAATTCAATTGCAGATATCAATGCAAATATTTAAGTGCACATGTGTATGTGTGTAGGTGTGTGTGTGTGTGTGTGCTATGCATAATGTCTGTCGTTTTGTTGTTAGTCAAACGCATGCGACAAGTGCCACTCAATAGCTCAAAATATATCTGCACGGATCGCTGAATGAACAGTGCTGTGTTTCTTTTTTTTTTTTTTTTTTCAACGCAGTGCAACCTTCGCCATGACGTTGGTCGTCGTCGTCGTCGTCGTTGTTGTTGTTGTTATTACATTTCGCTGCATTTGTCTAAACAACTTGTGTTTCTTTTTGTCTTTCATTTAATACTTTTGTTTTATTTTTTCGCTTTTTCGCTTTTTCGCAACTTGTTTTGTTGCTACCAACGAAGTGTCACGTATGTTTTTCGCACAACAAATGTCAATAGTTGCGTTATTGTTGATTCAGATCAGCGCTGTTCAAATATTTACTTTGCACTTCGATGCGACTTCATGTGTTCTGCGTTCTGTGCTCTGTGCTCTGTGCTCTGCACGACGTCATCGATGTGCGACGTGTGCTGCACCTGTTATAACGCAATCTAAGATGGTCAATAGAATGTTTTATAAACTTGCAGTGGCATGAAAAAGCATTGCAGATACACATGGCTTGTGTTGGTGCTTTTATTTTGCAAATACAATTCATTACACGTGCCGTTGGCCGTTGCCATTGTTTGAACTTGGGAATGTATGAAAGATTCCTTATTTTTTCTTTTATTTTTTCATTTCGTTGAGCTTATTAAAAATTCCACATCATGTGTATGCCAGCACTTTTACTTTACGTTATGCTTACACTTCTATTATTCCAAGAAATCAAATAGCAAGAAAAAAAAACCAACACAAAGCAATGATGTCGGCGAATAGCCATGGGTCCGCAAACCTTACGTTGCGTATACGTAATATTTTCATTTATTAAATTCTTATTCATTTAAATCTCATTTTGTGTGTTTGTTTTAAGCAAATAAATAAAATCGGCTTTTGCAAACATGCTTTGTTTATACGCAAAAGCGCTAAAATAAGAATTGTCAAGTCTGTCTGACTGATGATGATGTTCAAGCCAAATGGCTCAGGTTGGTTTAACCTTTGTTAGCAACGACGACAGCGCACAGAGTAAAGGTTAATGTTCTTTGAGAGCTATAAATAAATCATATAGAATGGCAGAGGCACGGCACGCCAAGACATTAACAACAACAACAAGAACAACAATAGCAGCGTGCCAGAATATGCCGAAGCGATCTTTGGTGATCAGATACAACAGCCGCCGCGTCTGACCTCATTTTTTTAAGCTGTGCAAAGCTGAGCCGTAATTTACATGGCCTGAGGCATGGCTTTGCGTTGCCACGGCTTGTGTCTGTGTATGTGTGTGTGCCTTTAGCTAAGCTATCAATCGATCGTTGGTTGATTCTTGAAAGCGATTTTTTGTATGAAATGTAATTTAACTACTTTTTTTGTTGGCTTATATTGTATACGCAAACAGTTTGCTGATTATGTAAGCAAAAATTATAAAAAAAAAGCTTGTTTTTGTTGCCGCATATAATATGGCATAATGAGCAAAAGATACAATTAACATTTGCACATATGTACATAGATACATAAATATGTGACAATGTGTTTGTGTATGTTGAAAGTAGTTAAAAGTGAAATTATTGGCTTACAGTTTATTTTTTTTTTAATGTCTTTACTTTTCCAACGCTTAAAAGTAAAAAATTATTTTGCATTGCGTTTAACAACAGACAGACAGACAGCTGGACAGACAGACAAATGCACGTTCGTTGACACATTTCACTGACAATGATGTTGATAATGATGATGATTCGTTTATCGTTTGTGTAACACACGAACAATTGAAAATTACCATTAAATACGTTTATCACTCAATTTGACATGAATACATATATAATTTTGTATGGCTGAAAAAAATAGAATAGAAATAGAAACATGTACTGAATATGCATGAGGCCGCCATAAAAACAAATATGTTTGTACTTGAATTACTTTGGATTCCTTTTGCTGCTTGATAGCTTCAATGAGTGCACACACATACACACACACACACATCTGAAACTAGCAGCATATTTAAGCTTTTTAAGAAGTTTGTATCTTAATTAAGATTTAGTCAAATTATCATCGTCGTCGTCGTTGTTGTTGTTGTTGTTGGCAGCGCGCAATGATTGATTGCGTTCCTTTTAAATGCTTCGGTCTAAGAGTCGCCAACAGCGATCGATGTCAATGTGCTTGATATGTCGACCGGTCATTTTCGTCGTGTCTCTTTGTTGTTATTTTTCTTATTCTGTCTTGGCACTCTTCTTTTTCGTAATATGCTATCAGTTGTTTTTGTTCTGATTGATGCTCTTTTTGTTTGCTCTTGCGCTCTTGTTCTTGTTATTGGCGCTTGCTCTTCTGGCTGTTGTTGTTTTCGATGTCGTTGTCGTCGTCGTTGTTGTTGCTGTTGTTGTTGTTGCTGTCGTTATTGATTGTTGACCTTCAATGCGCGTGCCTCAACTGCAACATTGTTGAGCGCACGGCGAAGGTTAGTGCGTCGCTATCGCAATCGATGTATGCACTTCTACAAATACAAATACACAAGCATGTTGACATACATACATACATATGTTCTAGTAGCCATTAAATTTTATATGCATAACATTTTAGTTATAATATATATTTTTCATGTTTTTTTTTTTTTGCAAAATTCTTGTCTATGAATATGAAATGTTTTTAATTGTTTTCGCTCGATAATTATTAAAAAAAAAAAAAACATATAAAGTGCTTATTATTTTAAACAAACTATAATGCAACAAAGCGGCGCAGTCAACGTTCGCAACTTAAAGTTTGCGTGTCTATGCAATAATCATAATAATAAATTGTGCCAACGCTGGAAAAGTGTTAAAACGTGGCACAGTCATTGAGCGCTTTGCATGCAAAGGTACGCAAAATGGTAATTGAATTAAAAGTAAAGCACACACGCTCAGCTAAACTGCTAAGCTGAACTTTAAATAAATAAAAACAGAATACAAATAATGAAATAAGAAATAAGCAACAAGAAACAAGAAACCCTCAAAAGCCAATTTATATATGTATGAACCTGTATGTAAATGCTAAAATGCATATCGTCGAGGCAGCGACGTTGGCTTCAACTTAAAACAACAACAGCAAGAAGACCAAGGCAGGCGCATGCCACGTATGCATGTGTGTGTGTGTGTGTGTGTGGTCATAGTGAAATAATGTAATGAATATAAACAGGCTAATAAACTAAGAAACCAAGGCATTCAGTTGGCCATTCAGTCGGTTAGACATTTACACCAGCAGTAATAATAAAAGAAGAAGAAGAAGAAGCAGCAAAATACGTATGCAACGAACCTTTGCAGCCAAGGTCATAAAAGCAGCAACAACATTGGTATTGTTGGTTTCGGTATTGAAAGAACAGCAATGACCCAGAATCGATTCAGCAGATTCGCACTTAACAAGAGCGTATCTCACAAATATGCAAATTACACAAATCACATTTAAGCACAAACAAAGTATGAATATAAATTGTGACATAAACAAATATAAATTTGGTCCCAGTCCAATTATTATCTCTAAAAACTTGCCGCAACTCTATTTAAAAAAATGTTCCAAGTGTTTTTCATAGTTTCTTTAATAGAAAAGTAAATAATGTTCTTATTCCAGACATTCCCATGCATGGTTCCTAGCAATTATAGTTCCGTATGTTATGTTGAACCTCAACGTAACATAAAGCATTACTATTACTAGTAACGATGGAAATTGGATGTTTTTGTTTGACTTACTGATCCACAACTGGGACATGATCCATAACTGGGACATGATCCATAACTGGGACATAAGCCATAACTGGGACATTAAATCAAAGAAGCTTAGATATCGCATATTGTATCCGACGCTTCTGTGTGTGTTTGTGTGTTTGTGTGCTTTGCTATTTATACTTGTATATAAAATTAAAATTGAATGTTTTCTTATTATGGCAATAACGGGTTAGTAGGCCTGTTTGCACTTCGGCGATATCAACAACAATAATTATGTCAGTGTTGCGCAACTGTGTGATGACAATACTGGCAAATGGGGTTGGGCATGTGTTTTATTTTTTTTTTCTTTGACATGAATGGCAAACTAGAATTTATCACCTGTGCATACAGAATGTTTTGTTGGCTGTTGTTGTTTTGACGACTTGCGTGTGTGTTGTAGTTGTTGTTGCTGTTGTTGTAGTTGTTGTTGTTGTTATCAACTGCCCTAGATTGATGCTTAAACAATGAAGCAGCCAGCCACAAATACAGAACACAGACAAACAAAAAGACCAGAAATATAAGAAAATAAACAAATAAATAAATAAACTTTACCTTCAGCACAAACGGCACAAAAGAAAATTGAGTGTGAAACAGTGAAAAAATAAACAACAACAAAAACAATATAAATCTTGAAACAATTTTAGGAACATTTTGCTTGCCACCACCAACAGACACACACACACACACACCCACGTTCTTAAGTGCGAAGATTGCCATGATGCTTTTGTTGTTGCTGTTGCTGATGATGATCAGCATCATTATGGCGATCGTGAGCATTTTTATCAACTTGTTACTAAGCGATATTTTTGTGTCGCATTTGGCTATCATTTATTTTTGCATTATTTTCAACGCCGGCGCGTCCATTATCCCAAGCAAGCATAAATGTACAATAACAATAACAACAACGACACAACAGATACAATATATTTATAAATACTTTATATATTTTATAGGTATATACACATACGTACATATATAATTTACACGGCGATCTTTACTGTTTATTCGATTTTATTTGCATTTCTTTTAATTTAAAATTTATTTTTAACATTAACGAGCAACTTGATTTTATTTGAACATGTTTTTGATTTGATTTTCTTTTTGTTTACTTTCAGGTAAGAATTCAATGCTTTGAACGACAACAACTTTTATTGACTACAAAAGAATTGTGTTTGTTTTGTATCAATAAGTCTGACAGCGCTTTTTGTTTTTGGGTTAAGGCAGACTTAATAATAAAAAAACCGATCATGTGGTAAGCAATAAAAACAATTAATTAAAACTCATGCTTTAAATGCTAAGAGACAATAAAATTTTCTTTAAAAAGAGACTTGTTGATTTCATATAATACTTACTTTTGCAATAAAGTAATTTCGACGCATCAGCAACAAAATGTTTGTTGCGGCAACTTTTTCTTGTGTTGACACTGATGATGTACTTGCAGTTGTTTTTGTTGCTTCTTTGTTGTTGTCGTCAACAACAACAACGGCGCATCTACACAAAATATTGCAATGCTCAACTCAACTTGTTTTATGTCTCTGTTTCTGTCTCTGTCTCTGTCACTCTGATCGACTAATCGAAAAACGCAATCACAAAATTTGCATAAGGTTTTGCATTGTTGTTTGCCGTCAACATTTGCTTTGTCAACACGGAGTGGGGGGCATTGTGTGTCTTCATATCGCTAGCAGCATCAAACAAGCGCAACAACACGATGCGGAGAGAGCACGATCTGTAAAGTGTGCAGGCAGAGCGAAAGAATATGAGAGAGCAGTTGCTGTTGCTGTGTTGCATTGCTTTGCTTGTATTTTTCGCTGCTGAGTGAACGCGTTTCGCGGCCTATTAACTTATTTTAATTGCTTCATGTTTTCAAATTTTCTTCTTTCTTTTCTCATGTGTGTTTGTTTTGTTTTCATTGATTTTGCAAGCATTGTACGGTGTCAGTTGGCAAGATTTTCAACGTCTCTTCTTCTTTCAACGCTATTCCAATGTGTTTTTTACATGCATGTAATTGTTCGGCAAAAACTCATTTCTTTGTTTGATTTAATAAATGAGTAGTAAAATTCGGTGAAATACATGTCTTATATCTTATTAAGTTTTGTTTTTTTTTTTCGTAATTCAATTTTATTTTTTTAACTACAACATTTAATTAAATTTCAATTATTTTGCAACAAAATTCGGAACGCAATCATTAAGAAAAAGAAATAAATAAATGAAAAAATAAGAAACCATAATGCTTGGAAAATCCTTTCACTTTTTTCGAAATCATAGTCGAATTCATACAGCGGCCGTTCCTCTACCAATTTACTCTTTTGTTGTTGTAGTTGTATTTTTGTATTTGTTAGTGGCTTTGTGAGGTAGTTGTGGGGTTAGAGAAGGAGGCTTAGTTTCGTATGTTTGCTCGGAATGTGTTTGCCATAGTTGAATGATAATTTCTGTGCCGCGCTGACGTTGCCACAATCGCCCGTTTAATTCGGTTTGCGTTAACTCGTTGCTACAATTGCTGAACACGAACACGAACATGATGTGGCGGCGCGATTGTGTGGCAAATGTGGCATTTATACAATAGATATACAAGCAACTAACTTTTAGCAAACATACAGACCCGTTGACACACAGACCAACAAACTAACCAAAAGACCAAACAACCGACTCACCGACTAACTGACTGACTGAAAGATAAACAAAACAAGTGAAACCGCTGCAGAAAACATTCAAAGGCACAGCAACAACAACGACCAACAAACATTAAAATGCTCTCTCACTTACTCACTCGCTCGCTCGGTCGCTCGTTCATTCACTTACTCGTTTGTTTGCTTGCATGCTCGCTATATGTGTGCATATTTACGTCGACGTTGCTGCTATTGTTGTTGTGGTTGCGGTGACTGCTATTGTTGACGCCGCTGCTGTTGCGATGCCTCGCAGCAGCCGCTTAGCCGCCAATTGATGTGAGCAACGAGATAAATTGCTCTTCAAATCGATCGAGACTGCAAATATTTGGCAATACAATTTTTATTCGTTGCTTTTATTGTAGTTGTTGTTGTCATTGTCGTTGCCGTTGTCGTCTGGTTAGTAGTTCGCTTTGCAGTACTGACATCGTCGACGCCACAATGCGACCAGAGATGCTTTGGCGCTTTTCGTGCTAATGTCCAACCAACCAAGCCTAATTAACTAATCAAGTATTGTATCGTCATTAACGTCAAGTGCGCTAGTTAGAGATGAGCAAAACCCTTATTGTGACAGCTGCTGTTAGCGATGGCACTAGCGACATGCGCCGGGCGCCAACAGCGTTGATTTGACTTGGTGCTCTGCATACCAATGATTGCGACCATTGTGTAACCAAAAGTGTGCACACAACAATGGTTTTTGGATGCCGACGGCAACGCTAACGCCGACGCTACCGCCAACACAACAACAATGACAACAATTAGTAAATGCATTTACAAACGGCATGTTTTCAGCGCAGAGCCAAAGAGAATAGAGTAAAGCAGCGCAGCGCCGCACATCGCAACGTGTCTCTCTGTCTGTCTGTCTGTCTGTCTGTCTGCTTGCTAGTCTGACTGGCCGACTTGGCGGACGACACAGTCGCTGCTTCTGCTTCTGCTCCAGTGGACTTTTGGCATTTTTTTTTTTTGGTGTTTTTTGTTGCTTCGTGTTGGCTGCGGTTGGCTTGGTGGCCAGTGTGCCTTAGCTTTGTTGTTGGCGATGGCACAAAAAGTGAAAGACGCCATTCGAGCCTCTCACTGCGTGTGCCAGACAACAACAACAACAACAAAATAATTGAAGAAATAATCGATATTATTTTGGTTTTATGGCATAATTGTTGGCCAGTTGGCTTAGTCAGGAAGTATTATCGGTGACCTCGTTTTTTATACTTTTACCAAAAGAGTATATTAACTTTGTCATGAACTTTGCAACACAGCGTAGGAGACGTTTTCGTCTCTTTAAAGTATATATGTGTATATAAATATCGCTCCCGTTGAAACTATCGATCAAATATAATGTTTTTGTTAGAAAAAGTGTTGTTTGAGCAAACTCGAGCATAAGGGCGTGACATCGCCCATATTGACAGAAAAAAAAAAAACACATAAAAATAGCATTTTTCTATAAGCGAACTAGATAGAATATTGCAAAAAATAGTGTAGTATGGTTGCATTGCCTTCAATGAAAAAGATCTGTTTTTTATTTTTCGTTTTTTTTTTAATTTTTTGTTTTGTTTGTGAGCTTTCAATCAGGACATTGTTTAGTACTTAGTTGTCAATCATTTTTAACTAAAACATCTTATCAATTGATATTTTCAGAGCTTAAGCGGCTTTGAATATTAAATAGTTGCTCTGATCCCACGATTTCCTGTTGAGTTTCAAGTGTTGTTTTCATTAAAGAACATAAACCAAAAGATATAAAAAACTACTTCAGCAAACACTTGTTCGACCAAATTGGATTCCAATGTTTGCAAACTCTTCAAAATTGGCAAATTAATGCTCGCTTAAAGGCTTAAGTCGTTCGTTTGGTTACATAACACTTACAGATACAAATGTATTCAATTCTTGTCTAAATACATTTCCATACAGTTTCGTTTTCTATAATTAAACGTTTTTGGTTATTTATAGCTCGATCATTTGTCTGTCTCTCTGTCTGTCTTGCCACTTGGTCCGAACATTAACTCTGCGATTGTGGCGAGATTGTATCTGCAATTGAAGTTGAGTTGAAATCAAAATTGAAACTGGCAGAATCGCTGGACACGTGTGTGGGCCGCGCTTCAAGCGCTTTTAAATGCTTAATTTCCGCAAAGGCACTTGAATGAAACACAAAGCGCTTTGAAGTTGCTTAGAAGCTAACATGATAGATACATTGTTGTTGTTGTTATTATTGTTGCTATTCGAACGTCTGCATGACATAAGCCGAATTCGTATTTTATATATGATTTTTTTTTTGTCGTAAATTGAATATAAACTAAAACGATATTTTTTATAAAAATTCAAACCAACAAGCGAAATTAATAAAAAAAATGATAGCAAATAATAATTGGTTGCATTTTATGTCACTGTGCACGATTACATAATCAAAATTAAAATGGCACTCAGCCTGTTGCCAGACCAGACCAGACGAGACTAGACACTTTGCTTGCACACAATTGTCTTTCCAACAGCCCCCTCCTGCCACCCCGCCGAGCGTTGTACAGCTGTGCGACGGTCGTTGGAACGTGATCGACTGTGCTATGTCCGCAAAGTCAGCGAAGCTAAGCTTTTTTTTTTACAGTCAAGTCAACAGTTCCTCAAAAGTGAAATTACGAATTATTTTTATTTTTTCGTAATAGAAAAACACGAAATTATTGAATGAAATTATTATTTTGTTGTTTTTGTGTAATTTGTTGAATTTTATGTATTAAAAAAAGAGTCAAAAAAACGTACAACTTTCGTGTTGAATGATCGCTCGACTGAACCCAAAATTGTTTGTGTCACGTGCGCACATCTTGCTGCAATCTCATTCGACTTTTCACTGAAGACTCTGAAGACACTTTCTCCTCTCTCGCCCGCTTAGTCTTTCTTTGACTGCTAAGTCGATAACACATCTTAATCTGTTTCTTCACTTGGGAACAGATCATTTGTATCAATGAACAGCTTGACAAATGATTTGATAACCCTAAGAAAACATCAAAATAATATCTCTTTTGCAATTATTTAACCGGAGTTGTTGTTATTATTGCTGCTGCTGCCGCTGCTGACTGAACTTTCCATTTGCTGCATCTGCCGTTGAGTTCATTCAACTCATTGTTCGAATACAAAATCTGCTGACGGAACAAGTTAATTGCACTCGTACAAAATAACCGAAACAAAAAAAAAAAATATATATATATATATATGTATATATGAAAAAATATTAATAAAAATACAAATCTGGCAAATTTTTATTCTTAAATTGTTTACGATACTTGTATTAAATTCAATCATTTAATATAATTATTTATGTCACTTGAAACAAAGCAAGAAAAAATAAGGTTTTCATTTCTTTCTTTGGTGAAAAATGACTTTTAAGTGCAAAGTAAAAGTATTTGAGTCAAGTTGTATTCCCGCCTTAATTCTTATTTCAAGACACGCCTATTAATTTTGTATTTTTCAAGTTAACTTTGTAAATGTAAAACACTTAAAACATTCTTTGCCTTAAGATACTTTTTTCACTTTATTTTTATTTTGTTGCGTCTCTCAATAATATTAGTCATTGGCAAAATATTTACAATTAGCATTGAAAATTTGAAAGATTTTTTTTTAATGCTTAAAAATGCGTTGGATGAGTTTTTATACTTGTTCTTATTCTTATTGTTGTCGTTGTTGTTGGTATTGTTTTAATGTGCGCCTTTAATTTTGTTTCTTCTTTGTATACGTCTTGTTGTTGTTGTTGTTGTGTCGGCGTACGGGAGTGACTATGACTCAATGTCGTCTATATCAGATATATGTATGTAAATCGTATTAGATAAACCATAAGATACAAGGTTTGAAAAATCATACAATAAACAATTATTCACACGTTTTGTTGTTTGTTGTTTGTTTGTCATTTGTTGAATTTTTGCTGTGAAATGTGCCAAAATATCATATTAAGAAATATGCGGACATGGCTCAACTATAAACATACTCTGGTCTGGTCTGTCTGGGCTCGGTGATCACTGCTCACTGCTCGCTGACCCTCTTTGTCCCTGTCGCACAGATAGCACTATGCCAATGTAAATGAAGCGTTGCCTCGACTGCCAACATGACTATGTCTTTTCATATATATTCGTTATATAGAATACATAAATGAATAGTTGATTTTCATTGTTTTTGTTTTTGTTTTCGTTTTTTGCTCAAATGAACGCCACAAAATCATAAAATAAGAGATTCTTGTGTTGTTTGAGTGAATAATTCGCATTTTGCCAAGGCAACAATTGCACCGAAAATAAATTGAAAGGTAGAATTGAGAAAGTCAAATGCTTTTACCGAAAACACACACACACACACACACACACGCACGCACATAAACGTGCCACGTACAACGACTCACCAAACGAGAATGAACTAAATGAGGCACTCAAATTGAGTCCACGCAAAAGTTAAATGGAATTTGTTGATTGTTCGTCAATTTTTGACACTTAAAAAAAATAATGCTTTGCTTGCTCGTTTCAATCAGACTTGATTTCATTTTGGCTTAAAAAAACAAACAATTTTTTTTGCTAAATAAATTAAAAAGAGGTCATAATTTAGAAAAAAACTATGCTGACATTTCGTAGGGTTACATATATTTTTCAGTTATTTAAATATATTGTGCTAATCATTGCACTATTTTAGTGCTTCACACTCCACAGGATATTGTTGTGTCCTTAGTTTACATTCAATTCTTATTTGCGTTTGCAGTTTTTGGTTGTTTTTGTTTTTTTTTTATTATTTCTGTTTTGCAAAGCGACATGATGTGAAAGTTATTTTTGAGATACAAATAGTGCAATGCGATAAGAAGTAACAAGTTCGAAAACACAAGAACAACAACGTGAAATGTCATGTTAAACACGAAAGTTCAATTAAAAAATAATACTAAATTACAATAATAATACAAAAATAGTGTTTAAAACAACGAAAGCAACAAAAAGACAACAGCAACAACATCAGTTAAAACACATCAACTTTGCTTTGCTTGTTTTCTGTTATAATTATTAGCATGAACTGCGAAAGTCACGCAATGAGATAAATAACAATCTACAAGCGAAAAAGTGCAATAAACAAAAACCAGAAGGATTTCTTTATCTAAACTTTAAACAGTGAAATTTAATTGTTTATTTTGAATATCATGTGGGCGGTGGCACGCCTCGCATTGTTAGCACTAACTCAAAATTATCTTTTAATCGGTTTTTATAGGACTTTGAATTTGTGAAAGAAATTTTTTTTATGTAGTTGACTTATAGTCCTTCTAGATTAATTAATGGGTTATACAGTTCAAAACTTAAGGATACAATTGTACACATTATATATGTACATACATGTGTGTATACACAGTCAGCGAAGAGAATGGTGTGATCAAGATTTTTATTTAATATGAAAGAAAATGTGTCTTTCGCTCATGTGTTATAATGATATAGTAGAACTTCCATAACTCGGACGTTCCAGAAAAATCCGTACAGCAAAATAAGTATAATTTTCGAGTGTCCTGATTATCGCAGTTCTATTTAAATTTATACTATCAATCGTTTTTGTCCTTTTTAAATATTTTATTTTTTTTTTTTTAATATTTTATTGAATATTTGTTTTAGTTTATTTATGTAATATATATTTTGTATAAATATAATTTTCATTTTAAATTCAAATTATTACTCATTAATAATAAATAATTTAAAAATTTTTATTTTAATTGTATTATTTTTAATTGTATAATTTTTTTATTTTATTTGTATTATTTTTTTTATTTTATTTGTATTATTTTATTTGTATTCTTGTTTAATTTTATTTATATTATCTTTTTATTTTATTTGTGTTATTTTTTTATTTTATTTGTGTTATTTTTTTATTTTATTTGTATTATTTTTTTATATTATTGTATTTAATTTTTGTTGATGGTATTTAGGTATTGAAAATATATATTTATTCTTTAATATTTGTATGAGATCCTATTTGTTTGAACCAAACATATGAAAGAAAAATTCCATCTCTGCCAATAAGCGATTATTGTTTCAATTGATTTATTTATTCATTTTTTTATAACTTTATTCTTTGTTCGTTTGAATGCTTGAATTAATTCTATTTTCATAGCGTTTGTGGCAAAAAGTTTCGTTTTTTAAATCATTTTGTGTAATTTTTTTCATTTGTTTATTTATTTTCTGTACATAACGGCAATAAAAACGCAGATGAAATTCATTTAAAATTTTGCCAACAAAAAATAAAATAATACATATTTGCATTCGTTCTTTGCTCAATCTGTCTATCTGTCCGTCTGTCTGCCTGTGGCTGTTATAATTAAATATTTGTCAAAGCACAGCTGGTTTTGAAGCAACGTCAGCAACAACAACAACAACAATTTGTTAACGTTGTTTTTCAAACAATTGTATTGTAAATAATTTGTATTGTCATAGACACCAAACTACATTTGACAACAAAAAATATTTGCATTCATGCGAAAACATCGAAAATAATAAATTAAATTAACAATAAAAAAATGACAAAACTTAAAAATAAATAAAAGTGTTTTACACTCAAGTGAAGACAAAAGAACAACTAAATAAATATTAA
This sequence comes from Phortica magna, assembly GCA_037044515.1. Classification (NCBI taxonomy): domain Eukaryota; kingdom Metazoa; phylum Arthropoda; class Insecta; order Diptera; family Drosophilidae; genus Phortica; species Phortica magna. Next base: position 65,845 of record JBAMBP010001916.1, read on the forward strand.
ACCACGAGAATTTTGGCAAATTCTGGCAAGCACCGAAAATTCGCTATAAACTTCATGCAACGAACAACTTATCACTCTTGAAAGTAACTTGAATGTTAGTTCTCAACCAAGGGCTTAGATTTCAATGACAATATATCATTTTCAGAAAAAGCGGTTGCATCTGAAATTGCATAATGCAAACTGTCAGATACAGAGAAACGAACATGACAAGTTACACATGTCTCTTCGAGCTAATTGAGATTGGATTCAAATTGTATTCAACAAAGATAAAGATACAATACTTTTGTATTTTATTTTATTGTATACTTCATATAACTGTAAATTCTGATTCTAAGCAATGCAACGCCGCTCCCTTCAGCGCTCATCTCTGACGTTGATGCCTTCATTTTGCAAACAGATTACTTTCTAATTTGCGGTTTTTAATTGTTTTTTGCTAAGTTTAGTTTCAGCTTAAATCGTATAAAGACAACAAATTATAGATTTTTAATTGTTTTTTTTTTTATTATTTGTATGTCATTCGATCTTGATTTAATACTCTACATATTTAGTCTGTCTAGGCTAACCAGCCACCCAGTATTCTACTAATTTTTCCTCTTTCTTCTTACTACTCCTGAAATAAAAATACTTCTACTAAAAAGGAGGCTATAACTTGTACACTATAAGAGATAGAAACCGCTTGATTCGTAAGTAAGTTCAATAAACATGCCTCTTAAGAACTTCGTACCATAAAATACAGATTTCATGAAATCTTAAAGAATATTGAAATGGGCATTGGTCGAATATGTAATATTTTCGTAGTTTCGGGGCATGGCAACGCCCACCATATGTGGAGCGCTTTATAGTGTCGAGTATATGCGACTTGTTTTGTTTTTCAGTATTTCATTTCATATTATTAAGGAAATTTCACTTTCAACTGAAAGTAACAGTTAGTAATTTTTTGCTTTTTATTTATTTATTTTTTTTTTTTTTTTTGTGAGCTTAACTATTACGTAAAGGCGACAATGACAACGACAACGACAAAGACAACGCTAAATTCAAATACGCAAAACGTCATTTGACATTAATCAAATTATCGGCGCGGGGAGAAAACAAATGTTAAAAATATCCAAAATTGCAAAGGAACGTGAAAATGTTTAAAAACAAAATGGAAAAACAGAAATATAAAACAACAAAAACAAAAACAAATCCAACACATACGCAAACGGTCGACAAATAAAAAGTAATTGAATTATTCAAGAAACGCGGACATCGCACCGACATTAGCAACAACAACAACAACACCGATAAGGCATTAGACAGAGACAAAAAGTTGTTGTGCGCATCATTAGCATTGGTCACGTTTGAGACCAGGTCAAGATTAACACAAAAATCAATATGCATTTAAGTGCGACATGATGTCTGTCTTGCTGTCGTTGTCGTTGCCGTTGTCGGTGTTGGCAAAGTGTATGTATGACTATGGCAGCGTTTAGCGCACATTTATTTTGTCGCGTCGTTGTCCAAAAATACAAAGAAAAAGAAGAAGATAGAAAGGAAAAAACAAAATATATAAAACGCTAATGAAACTACTTCCGCCGTATATATATATGTACATATGTATGTACATATGCCCGTCTGTCAGCATTCTCTGCAGTCACACTTCTTTATCAACACACTCAGGCATGCATACAAATACAGACAAACAGAAATTGATTGGCGTCGTCGACGTACGTTGCCATTGCTGTGCGCCGCTGCTCGTGCTTGTGCTTTAGGCATGCGCTGCGCAGCGCACACACAAACACACACACACACACACACACACGTACTTTCGATTTTGTGCTTGTGCTTTTGGTGCAGCGCTTTGCCTGCCACCATGCCATCAACAAAAAGCCAACCCAAATTGGTGTATGAAACTATGCGAAGCATGTGAATCCGAATCTGAGTCCGAATCCTCAACAAGTGTTGGCTTTTTGATATTTGCGTTTTAAATGTCGGTCGAACCGGTTTTGATTTCGATGCGATTCGATTCGATTCGGTCGCTTTGGTCGCTTTGGTTCGCTTTCAGTGCAAAACTACTGACGACGCCGACGACGGCAACCACGGCAACGACGATGAAATCGTGCGCTGAATAATAATAATAAAAATCAATTTCAATTGTTTTGGCATTAGAATTTCAAAAGTGTTTTTGCCTTTGCCTCTGCTTTCAAATAATAAAAACTATGCTATGTCAATGGTTGCATGTAAAAGGGTTGGCGGGGGGCTGACATGCTAAAACATATAAATCACTTATGGTTTTATGCAAATAACAAACTTTTATTAGTTGTAATTGCTTAAACTATTTTTAGCAGAAAGTATTAATAAGAGCGGTAAAAAATCACAAAGAATAAAACGTATTAAAAAATAATTGCATTTTTTTAAATAAAATTGACTCTTAAAACTTTAAATTTGAAGATAAAAAGAAGTGTACTTTATTGGGTTTATTGAGTTCATGTGCTTCACCTTAAAATCATCACAAAATCGTTCTAGACATCTCTTTTCAGCCAATCGTCCGTACGTCCGTTCCTACCAATGGCTCGGAAACTATAAGAGTTAGAGAGACTTGAAATATGTGATCAGAGAACCAGACCTCTGAAATAAACTATTTCTAAAAATTGCTATGTCTCCTAAGCATACATATATGAGGTACGAACCTGACACTACGCGAATTGTTGCCACTCAAAGATCAAGAAACTAAAATATTTCATTATATTTTCGTCATATGGGCACTGTTTTATCATATTTGATATAATTGCGGCACTGCATTATAAATAGTGTAAGCCCGGTCTTGTTTTATCAACAATTTCCAACAATATTTAAGTTAGCATTATCAATGAAGTGTGCAGGATATTTATATTGTCGCGTATACTCTTACTGCTTCTAATCTAAATTCTATTCTACGAATTTATTATTAATTAATTTACGGAAATACAGAAATGTCATATTTCATGTATGAAAATACATGTGTACATCAGCCATGACTCAACTAATAATCACGTTCGATTTTCATATTCGTAATGATTTATTTTTTTGGCTTATTTTTAAATTTGTTTTTATGTATTTTTATTTATAAATCGCACAATAAACATCTTTCAGTAACATCATGAATGGCGCTCAAGTGCAAACCATGTGTGTGTGTGTGTGTTCGATGGCAAATACTGAGCTGAGATCTTTGATTAATAATAATAATTAAATAGGAGACAATAATGTTTGTTGTATTCGAATTTCGAATTTCAGACAAGTTGCACACGGCACGGCACGACACGCCCTCACCTTCAGTCGTGCATGAGCCGCTGTATCTGTGTCTCTATTTGTATCTGTATCTGTGTATGAGTAAACTCACTTATAAATGGCTTCAAAAAAATGTTGTTTGTTTGTTTGTTGGTCTGTTGGCGGCTTGAATTGAATGGCGCTTGTTGAATTGATCGTTAATTGTGAATTTGTTCGTTAATTGCAAAATGAAGGCGAATGTGCGCAATGTGCATGTACATACATGTATGTATGTATGTTATATGTATCGCGATACAACTGCAAATTTGTTCTGGTATATATATACACTATACTGTTACTCTTTTACAATTGCTATTGTTTTGTTTTGTTTTGCTGTTACTACTGCGTAAGTTATACAGCTACAGATACAGATACATTACGCTTGCGCGTATTTATTAGGTCATGGTCGTTGCATGTGTTGCCAAAGCCGAAAGCAAGATGAAAAATACAAATAAAAAAAACCATAATCATCATCAACAACAACCAAAACAACAACAACAACAATGAGCAACAAGTAACAAGAGTAACCGCAATAATGGCAACAACAACAACAATAAAACTTCATTCGCACAAAGCGCCTTTCAGTTTCGAATTCAACGTTATTTGTAATGCAGTCTATCTAGATACATTAACTACATAAGATATTATTTTACCAGTTTTTCTTCTGCTTCTTCTTCGTCTTTTACTTCTATTTGTTGTTGTTGTTGTTATCGCTGTTGTTGTTGTTGCATAGGTTTATGTGTTTGTCTTCTACTTGTTTTCATATCATGTTTGATGTTTCTTTTGTTTCCCATGTCATCGTTGTCGCTGATGTTGTTGTTGTTTTGTGCCACTCATGTATGTATGCGCAACACGGTGTCTATAACCAACGTGGGGCATCATAAATAAGCATTAATCTTTTGACACAGCCATGCTTAAAAGCTAAAAAATGAAATCAAGTCTCATCGGCTTCTTCTTCTTCTTAACTCAAGATTGAAATGAGTAATTTTGTAACTGATTTCGAAATATATGAAATATTTTTTTTCTTGCATTTTTGCATATTTTCACATATTTTCGCATATTCTATTATGTGTGAAAATTAATTTTAGTGCGATAAGTTTTTGAAAGTTGATGATTAACAACTGTCGAATTCTGCAATAAATCAACATTCTTTCAGCGCAAGATAAGAAAACTTTCAATTGGACAATTTTTTTTTTAGATTTTTGGCACGTGTGTGAAAAAGTATCTGATGTATATTATTATTTTATTTCTTGTATATTTTAAATTTCTATAAATCTCTAAAATATACCAAAATGGGAAATATTTTAATGATGTTTTGATTGTTTTCGCAAAAGTTGCACAAATTATTTTCACCTTTTGTATTTTCATTTCCATGCGACAGGAAATTGTTTCTGCATCCCTTGACATTCAACATTCAAAATATTACATTTCGGTTTGCATTTTTCGTGCTAATTAACAAAAATGCCGAAAATGCGAAATTGTCTAATTAGAAAATTGTCTATAAAATAAAAGTTTGGAAAGTGCAAAGTGGAAATTGACAATTGGCTTTTGACATTACGGATATTATTTTCAATATTGCAATTCCAAGAAACGAAGAGATTTCTAAAAATGCATGACATGACCTTTATGCATTTGAACCAAAATCAGTGCTAAGCAATGTTTATATTAATTAAAGTTCAAAGATTGTTAGGTTTTATGTATGACCAAAAGATATAAGTAAACATACTTGACCTTACAAGTGGTGATAAGCATGGTATGTGTTGTGTGACCCCTATAACTTGATTTTATTTAAATATTTCTTCTGATTTTGGTTACGCCTCTGAGTCTGTGTGTTTGTTTGTGCGCTTTGTTAGTACCTGCATGCATGTCAAATAAAACTGCATAGCAAATGAAAAACACTCAAACTAAACTCACTCAGAGTTGCTCTTTCACAACAACAAAACAAACGATCAGGAGTATGAGTGTAAGAGTAAACGCAAAAAAGCGCTATGACGTCAAAACTCACGAAGCTTCTAGCAACAGAGAGTATTATTATTAATACTCTCTGTCCGTGCTAGCGCTCTCTTTTGTGTCGCCCACTCACAGACACACACACAAACACTTAAGTGAATCCGGCTGCAAACACAAAATGCCATCGAACATTCTAAACTTTTCGTTGCTGCGTCGTGTCTGTCGTGTTTCGTCGTGTCGTGTTCGCGGTGTTCGTGCTCATGTTCATTTCTCAGTGTTGAGTTTCGGTTTTTTTTAAATTTTTTTTATTTAATTTTCGACCGTTGAACAGTACGGACGCGTGCCGCGAACCAAACATAATATAAAATTCAAGCGAGCAAAATTAAGTGAATTATTATTATTAAAAGTGTGTGCGCTGAATTATAATCATTATAATAAAAACAAATTAACGCATTTTTAATTAACTAAAGTTACTTAAACCAAAAAAAAATTTTAAAAAAGAAATAAAGCAAATATTTCGCGAAACTGTAAGGTGAAGAGAATAAATAGACTTGAATAACTAACAACGCGTACGCTGAGCAATACGCATCAGCAGAGCAGCGACGCGCCAGTGCAAAAAAAATATATTTTTGGTCGACTTGTGGAGCAGCGTTAGAAAAGAAGTAGAAGAAGAAGACACCGCATACAGTTGGCCACCACAACGCAAAACAACGCATCGCACTGCAAAGTCTTGTTGTTGCGGCGTTCCATGTGTGGCGTTGTTGGTAATCACGGCTAACGGCTTCCATAGTAAATTTCGCGTTGCTGTGTTGTTTTTTTTGAAACGGTACGTTACGCGTCCACAAGTGCATTTGCCTCAACGTAAATACATGTTGTTGTTTTTGCTACTTGCCTTTTTTCTTTATTGTTGGAATATTGTGTGTCGAATTTGTTTGTTTGTTAGCTGAGTTAGTTTGCCGCCGTTTGTTATTGTATTTGTTGCTTGTCTTCGTCTTCTTTTAAGTTTTTACATAAACAGAAAAGCCAAAACGCAAAAATAAAAGAAAAGAAAAACAAAATTATTCGATTTTCACTTTTGTTTGAGACCAGTCTAGGCCAGCAAACGAGTCTACCAGCGCAAGCATGCATAACTGTGTGTGTGTGTGTGTGTGTTTGTGTTTGCTTGTGAATTTGTAAATGCCACAAATGCAAACAATAATGTTGAAGAAGCTGATAATGATGATGATGATGACGACGTTGAAAAGTGGCCAACAGTTTATAAATATTAAAAGAAATTGGTGAAAATTGCAACTTTAATAAATAAAAAGAAATGTGCAATCAACAAAAATTCAAAAAAAAAAAAAAAACTTTAACATATAAAAAGCTATTACACACACACACACAAACACACACGTAAATGTGTATAAATTAAATGCAAAAATAAAAAACAAAACAATTTAAACGCGATTTCAAAATATATCTAACACTTATTTTTTTATTGCCAACTTTTGTATTTAAATGGTGTAATGCAAAAAGTCTCTGAAATACTAAAAGTAACTCAAACAAAAATAGCAAAGTGTAATATAATAACATTCGATACAAAATAATTGCTTAAATTACAAAAAATAGCACACAAAAGCAAGATACATTTTTGTTTTTAATCTATCATCAGTAAAACTGTCATTTTTTAATAGAAACAAATGTAAAATGTGAAAAAAAAGAAAGAGCGAAATATATACATATATAAATAACAAGTGCAATAAATAATTGTTTTGCGAAATTAATTATTAACATTTTTAATTACATTGAAGCCATTAAGAAAATGACAAAGTTGTTGTGCTCTAATGTTAAAAATAGCAAAAACAACAACACAAATAGAAAATTCAAAAAAGTCTGTCATCAGCTCAGAGCACGGCGTCAATAATGCTCACATGCATAAAACATATGTATATTGTAACTAATAAGATATACAATTCTATTGTCACATGTTGCTTATTGCAGCAAGCACAACAACAACAACAACACAACGGCAATAACCACAACAATAAACACAAATTGTACAACAGCATTTGTGACCCAATAACCGTGAATTTGTTTCAAATATAATAATTTTGGGTCAATTTGTTTTTGTTTTTTCACTTTTTTCTTTCACAACAATGTGCAATCTGATTTTCTATGTGTATATGTATGTGTGTGTTGTTGTTGTTGTTTTTCGGCTCATTAATTTGAAATACTCGAATTTGTTGTGCTTATGTGAATCAATCTGCGTCGCTGTTCCCAGAGAGCGGTGGCGGCGGCGGCGGCGTCGAAGTTGCTCTTCAGCAAACTAATTTGTATTTGTTTTCTTTGTTTTGCTTTTATTGTTTTTGTTTCATTAATTTTAACAATTTGCATGAAAATTGATGGAAGAAAAAGAAAAACTATCTTGTGTGTGTGTGTGTGTGTGTGAAAGTGAAAAAACAAGAAATTGCTGGCACTTATATTTTTAAGATAAAAACCGAATTTTTGCCTACACAAACAAACAATAAGAAGTGATAAAAGTATATAAAAAAACAACCAAAAAAAAAAAATAACTGAACAAGAATTCAACAACAAAATTTTTTAGATAACAAATACGGAAATTAAAAAAAAGAATAAATAAAAATAATTTGAAAAGACAGAAAAAAGTAGAATAGAATGCAGCAACCGCAAAAAACACACAAAGTATCTAAAAAAAAAAAAATAAATGGCAAAAGCGAAGAGAAGCAACATTTGAACAAATAATAAAATTAATGCTAAGCGTAGGTTGACGTTGTTGTTGTTGTATGCTGCCAAATAAATTTAACTAATTTGATAGAATGATTTGCGTTATTAAACGGCTTAAGTAGAACGCCGTGCGAGGGTCATTTGATACAACATTTAACTGAGAAAATTTTCAAGAAAGTTCCAGAAACAAACATGCTAAAAGTGCAACAAGTGATAGGTGACACAAACATGGGCAATAGTTGTAGATACATAAGTAATATTAAACGACATGCTTGGCGACAACAATAGCAGATTGCATAGTAAGCATAGGCAAAGGGCAACATGTTGAAATCACACAGATCGGCCCACTAAAGCGTGGCGGTCATATAAAGCTGACATATAGAATACACATACATATATATAAATATATAAAAAAAAACTGGTCATAAGCCAGTTGAATCAATTTGAAGCCATGTTTGTTATTAATTGAATTTTTTTTTTTGGTTTTTTTTTCTTTTTCGCCAACTCATTACAGTGCGGGACACTAGACGGACCCGAACCGTTGTTTCATCAACAGCGCAATAACAGAATGGACGTTTATCAGATTGACGATGGTTTCCATTCGGATGGCGGCACAGAGACACCGCCACCGTCGCCCAGCTCAGGCTCATCGATAGCATCGACATCGGATCATGGCTCGCTCGAGAGCGTCGATACCGGCGGCACACAACGTCTGGCGGTGCTGTCATTCGAACAGGTGCGCAAGCTGCACGTCGTCATGGACGAGAAGGTGGCCATACACGGACGTGGTAATTTTCCCACGTTGGAGGTGACATTGAAAGACTTAGTGAATTTAGTGCGTCGCAAGTTGGAATCAGACGTCGCTACTGGCGGCGCTGGTGTCGTAGTCAAGGACATTCGCTTGAACGGCGGAGCAGCTAGTCACGTTTTAGCATCAGAGGATCAGCCATACAACGATCTGGACTTGATATTTGCCATTGAGTTAAGTACGCCGCGTGTCTTCGATCGCGTCAAGACCGCCGTATTGAATACACTGCTCGACCTAATGCCCGAGGGCGTATGCAAGCGTCGCATCTACACGAGCTCACTGAAGGAGGGTTATGTGGGCAAAATGGTGAAGGTGAATAATAACAATGACGGCGATCGTTGGTCGCTAATATCGTTGGGTAACTCGCCGGGGCACAAGAATGTCGAACTCAAATTTGTCGATACAATGCGTCGTCAGTTCGAGTTTTCGGTCGATTCGTTCCAGATTGTGCTCGATTCGCTCTTGTTGTTCTACGATTGTGCTGCATTGCCCATTTCAGAGAACTTCTATCCGACAGTTGTTGGTGAATCGGTTTACGGTGACTTTCAGGAAGCATTGTATCATTTGCAGAAGAAATTGATCTCAACGCGCCAGCCGGAGGAAATACGCGGCGGCGGTCTGCTCAAATACTGCAATCTGTTGGTGCGCAACTATAAGGCCGTCGATCCGCAGCGCATTAAGACGCTTGAGCGTTACATGTGCTCACGTTTCTTTATCGATTTTCCGGATATTAGCACGCAGACAACAAAATTGGATGCATATCTGAGGAATCATTTCTGGGGCGTGGAAGAGGAGCCTTTGCAGTATCAATACCTGATGCATTTACGTCAAGTTGTCGAAATGTCGACAGTGTGCCTGATGGGACATGAACGGCGGCAGACTATCAACCTCATACAGTCACTTGCTACACAGGTGCTCTACAAGGAGCAACACGAACAGTACCAACAGCAGCAGCAACAGCAACAATTGGAACTGCAGCAGCAACAAGCACACCAATCGCAATCACAACAACAACAACAGCAGCAGCAGCAGCAGCAGCAGCAACAAGGCACGACAGTGACCTATGTAACGGCAGCGCCATCGAGCACACAAACGCCACAAACGCAAACCATATATGTGCAACAGGCATCACCACAGGGTACCACCATCTGTTGCGCCATGCCAGCTGGAGCCGCCGGTGGCGCAGCCACATCGAGCACGGTTGTTGAACAGCAACAGCCGACGGCAACAACAAGCGTTGCAAATACATCGGCTGGACAGGCCATCCAGATACAGCCAAGTCTGATCTATGCGAATGGAGTCTATTATGCACCTGTGATTCCGACCGCCATTTGCACGTGCAATTCGACTTGGCTTAGCACGTGATTAATTCCGCCATTGGGATTACAAGATATCACGGCACCAACACCTAACACAATAACAGCAACAATGCCGGCGCTGCAAGCAACCACAACAACAACAACAACAGCACGCGAGTCAACAGCAAATAAAATCAACAACACTGACAACTTTGACGACAACAACAACTCGGCAATTACAACAATACCAACAACAACAACAACAACAGACAGTGACAATGACAGCAAGTATGATATCTCCAACCCAATTAGTAACACTGACAACAACAACAACATCTACAGCAACAGCAACACCGACAGCAGCCTGGCATCGTCCACCATTGTATGCACCTGTGCCGATGGCTACGACCGCAGCAGCAACCCCAACACCTTAAGTCCCAATCAAGGCACTCTAGCCGGCCAAATCGTCCTTACCCAGCAACAGATCACCAACGTGCGTCTGCCGTTGGCCGCAAATGCTGCTGAATTACTCACTTTCAGTGGCGAAATTGCATATTTTTTCCCCTATGACGGCTCAGCGCCAAGCTTGCTGCTGCTCGGCGATGAATCCTATGTCAAAGTCACAAAGCAAACCTTTTAATTTTCTTTGTTTTCTTAAACTGTCCAATTTTAAGTAAGTCCGCGTTGTCCGTTTTTGTTGTTTGTCACAAGTCTACACTCCTTTTAACTTTATGTTTTATGAATCGACAAAACAAAAAAAAAACACTAATAAATAAACAAAAATAAAAAAAAAACCGCTCTTCAGACTCCTCACATTTCCGACATTGACAACTTAACGACGATTGTACGAACGAACGAATGTGAGCAAGAAAGAGTAAACGAGCAACGAAGCCGCCGTATCAGTGTTGCAAAATGGAGTCTCGTGTCTCTTCCAAAAACCGATAAACGATAAACAAATGATTTTTCGATTTGAATTGCTTTGTACATTATCGATATTCAATAAAGTGGCCCGAGCATAGAATTAAACAGTAATTTCCATACACGTTTTATTGTTAAAAGAATAAAACAAAACAAAAATGCATCGACGCAACAGTTGCTTAGGTCATTGTGTCAGCAGATGATTCCAAAAACAACAACAAAACAAAAACAAAAAAAAAAAAAGCGAATAAAACACAAAAAAAATAAAAATAAAATAAAAACAACAAAAAAATATTATTAATAATCAAAATAAATTATACAATCATGTTTGCAACGTGTATATATTAACGATTAGCTTCTGTGTCCATTTCCAGGATATTAACAATATGTAAATTTTGAGACAAAACATCATGATGTGTGTAGCTATTAATGTACGAATATGTTACTGTAATTGTAATTGTATCTGTATCTCAACGGACGTCTTTTTATCGATCGTTGTTGCTCAATGATTAATCAAAATTTTTTTCGTTCATAAAACATGACTTAGAAGTAAAAATCAAAAATATATTTAAAAAAAAAACAAAACAGTTGTCGTACAAGCAAATAATGTGAAATCAAACATAAAAATCTTACAAAAACAAACAACAACAAGAAAAAAAAGATATCTTTATTAAAATAAATAGTAATTTAACGAAAACTAAATTAAAAACAAAAAAGAAAAAATATACAATCTATATTTTGTAAGGCAATGAAAATTGTAGGGAAGCAGCTGAAGAAGCGAAGAAAGCATAGGTTTTGTAATAATTTAGCGCTAATGTATCGTGTATTGGCATACAACCCCCCCCGACCCTAACGATGTGCAAGGGCTGGGCTACATGCGCCTTAGGCATATTCTTTTTTAGACAATTTTTGTATATCAAATCTGCTTGGTGATAATTCAGGAAAAGAAAAAGTGAAAAGTAAAAATTGTAACTACAAAAAAAAAAAACAAAAATTATGATAAATAATACACTGTAATTGTACGAGTATAAGCTTTTAGAACGTAGAACGAAATGTCAAATGTTTGAAAAAGAAAAATGTGAAAATAATGTCTGTCACCGTTACAAGTTTTAGGCGAAGAAAAAGCAGTAATTTAACTACTTGTATATGTATGTATATTAGATACAATCAATATTGATGACCCTATAGAAATTAGTTTCATTATTTTTTGTTTGCTTTGACAAATTGTTGTTGTATTGAATTTATTAAACGTTGTATTTATTGCACGTCACATTTGCAAAAAAAAAAAAAAAAACATAAACAAACAACAAAAAACGATTTAAATAATTGTAATATTTGAATTTATTTTCTAAAAACGTAAAACAGCCAATTTCGGCATTTCGACTTCGCATTAGAAGACTTCATTAAATAAACAACAATGCAAATCAAAGCAAAACAAAAACAAAATCATAATTATTAATATTATAAAATATATATAAATACAAAAACAAAAATAAAAGCATTGGAAACATGCGATTTTTCATATGTTAAGCTTTTAAGTAGAATTTTGTCTTTTGTGTTATTTAAAAAAATAAAAGAGTAGTTTTTCAACTGAACTCTTCATAGCTTAATTTTTCAAACAAAAAGAAAATGAAAAACAAAAAACAAAACATTGTATGAATAGATACAAACGTGTAAAATATTCATAGATATCCACACAAGTACATTCAAATGCAAAATTCTTGCAACTTTATATGACAATGCTTTCCATTCGTTCTTTTCACAATTTGTATCTCAACCAAAAATAAAAATAACAAAACAAGTAACAATAAAAAAACACAAATTTATATTTTCTATTGTAATAAAAAAGGAATTCAAAACAAAAATTCACGTTTATTCATATTTGTGTGCAATTTTTTTTTATTGATTTTTTTGTTTATTTTTTGTGTTTAATCAGAAACAAAGTTACTTACCAACCACACCATCCAACCACACATATACATACATACATACTTACATACATAATACAATATTGAAATACTTATATACGAGTGTATTTAAATAAATAAATCAAATAAAATTTAAACAAATTACGACGAAAAATACATAAATAGTTTTACCATTTAAGTTGAATAAAGAAATTATTCGTAGCATTGTAATTTACATGTAAATTAAAGCAAATCAAACAACAATCTTATTGAGATTTGTATATAATATACTTAATAAATACGTTTAATGAAATAATCATATAATACTTATTACATACAAAAACATCTATAAATATAAAGACAGAAACCTTTTGTTCTTTTGTGCGCTTCTTGCGATTAAGCATTAGAATCTTGAAATAAAAATACCTAAAAAGTATAAAAATTACAAAAATCAAATATATATAAATATACACTTATATATTAAAAATAAATTCATTTAGTTTTATTTAAACTGAAGTTTCAGAGGAATAAGAGCAGGTTCTTGGGGGAAAATTGACCACAAAAGTTTAAGTGAACTTAGTAATCGATAAAGATAAAGATAGTTTTGAAATCTTTATCTCCTCTGTTGATTGAACAAAGTCAAGAATCTTAAATCAGTTTTTGCATTTTATTAACAAGCTGACAAATAAAATGTTTGGTTTGTCTTAAATATTTTAGAAATGTGGACCTTGGTACTTTTTATGATATAACATTCTACAATAGATTTTGTTTTTAAATTACATCAAACCTTTTGCATTTCTTCGGATTGATTTTGGGAGCTCAAAGTTGTGGCCGGTTTAAAAGCTTAAAAAAATGTTTTTTTTAATAATTCAAATATATTTCTTCTGTAATTGAACAACAAACCTTGCGCTGGTTTGAAAAAAATCTTCAGTAACTCAGTTATTGGATATTCAATCAGCAGAGCAACAAAGAAGGCAATCACATTAGTTAGGACAAAGGCCACAATGACATTACAGAACTGTTTGAGTGAACAGAATACGAGCAGTTAAGTTGCATGCTTCAAGTGCATTCTGCATAATTTTACCATAAAGAAACTATTCACGTAAATAGGTTGTCTGAAGTAGCCCAAAATCACGCGTAATACGACAACATGCCAGAGAAAGGCTTGATAGGAAATGCGCGCCAAAGGTCTGAAAATGGGCAGGCAACAGAACTCGTAGCCGATCCCTGAAAGTGTCATGTTCTAGAGAGACTGTAATGCTGTAATTTTTTGTTCGGGTCGATCACTTACAGCCAACCTTGAAGCACATGCAGTAAACGCAGACGGCACAAATGAGTATCCAAAGGTTTTTATAGATGCCCGCATAGAGCGCCAGCCAAACGGAGGGCTTCTCGAAATCGTATTTAATGAAGATAAAACCTGAAAATAAAATAGCAAGTGCTGCAAGCAAAAGCAACAACATAGAAAGTTGCCACGTCCATTTGCTGTGCAAGTTTTTCGTATGCGCTGAGCCACGATTTTTCAGATAAAGATACGCGCAGCAAAAGCCAAAAAGATAACCACCCAGATTTGTATAGAACGGTGGGTAAATCTGATAAAATGTTTCGGTATTGCGAAAATACAAATAACGGTAATTTCTATAAACCAAAAGATTAAAATGTGATTAACATTTTGTAAAGCATGAAATCAACTCACTCTGGATTAAGATGGTAGACGGCTTCGAGGCTCATGAAATATGTCAGGCATATTGGCACGGCGAAGGTAAAGATGAGCAGCAGAATATTGATGTAACGTGCGAGAAAGGGATGCCTGAAATGGTTGCAGTTGATGAATGAATGAATCAAACTTCAATGCGTCGACTTTAGCAAAACTAATTACTTTTTCGTGATTATAATAATGATTAGGAACAACTCAAAAAGTTGCATATCAGCCGAAAGGTACCAAGTTTGTTGAGCACACTTTTAATGTGTGTGGAAGATAGAAAAATAGAAAAAGAGAGATAAAGATACAAAAATAATGATTCGTTTGTAACGCACGCTTTCTTTCAATAGATAATTGTTGACAAATAGAATATTGTGCCACCAATTCTCACGGCAAAAAACACGTTCCGGTTCCGTAATATGGCGCCAGAGTGGTCCATCTTGCAGACGCGTCAAGAATGTGCCATTAAAGAGAATCAACATTATTAGCGAAGGCACAAGTCTGAAATTTGATTTGAATATAAGTTTTTCAACTTAAATCATAACAATGAGAAACTCACCTAAAATATCTGTAAAAGAAGACCTTAAAGTAAATCATGACACAGTCCATGCCTTTGGTCGTTGGCGTAACCATTTGCCGATCCGTAAAGTTCACATACAACAAGAAGCCACTCATGACAAAAAAAATTTGAATGATGGCGCTGCCATTCTGGAGAATAGACGTCTCGAACCTGTAGAGAAATTGCTCGATAAACTCGGGATTTTGCAGTTGGAGAGTCATGAAGATCATCAACGTATGACCAAGTATGACCAGCCAGACCCCAATGACACGGTAGGCGTCGAAAAAGCGAAGGTCACTTGAGTGTTCCTCAGAGGAAGAAGGCTTCACAAGGCGATAGTAATTACGGCAAAGCGAAAATGATGTCAACAATTTGTTTGCTGTGCCAAATTATAAATCAAATTTGTACGTTCCTATGTCATGTACAAGAAGTACGCACCTTTTGAGTTCAAAGGCGACTCATAGAATAGCAATACGTAAAGCTGAAGTTGAGCACAGGGCATACA
>JBAMBP010001920.1:0-15327 GCA_037044515.1 Phortica magna
TCGTTAGGCAAAGCGCGCTAATTACGTCATTAGAATTAGACGATGGAAATTCAAGGTCTTCTTCTTGTTGCTGAAGCTATTAGATTTCGTTACGTCGAAGCACGAATTTTTATCAAAAAGACCGAATAAAACAAAAAACAACCCAAGCGAATTTATCTGTCTGTTCTTGCGGTTGTATATAATTGTGTGTATGTGTGCATGCGATAAAACTAATAAAAAAAATAAATAACCACCGAAAGGAACACTGATAACAAATTAATAATGTAGTGAAAAACAGTTAAAAGCAAATGAATTATGCAAAAAGCAATTACCTATTATTGTTCTTTTTGTTTTCCTATCGTATTCCAGACGCACAGCAATGTGAAGAAAATCCAAATCAGAACCCCACACTCACTTCAAAGCGCGCAGCAAAGAAAAACGTCTATAAAATTTTAATTAAAGTGAAAAACGAAACACGACAAAAAAAAAATCAATAATTATAGACGTTGACGCGGGCACGATAAAAGTGACGAGTTATCAAGGTATATTTTTCGGGGGTATATTGCCAGACGACTTGATAGAGTGATTGCCACGGCGACGCGTCTGGCGTGCGGAATATATGCACAAGGCGGCCAGAGAAGTGTTTTTAGCCGCAGCCAACGACGCCAAACGTGTAAAGCCCAAAAATGTCCATGCAACAGTTTTGCTTGCGTTGGAACAATCATCAGCCGAATTTCATTTCGGTTTGCTCGTCATTGCTGCATAATGGCACACTAGTGGATGTTACACTTGCAGCTGAGGGTCGGCAGCTGCAGGCGCACAAAATAGTTTTGTCAGCTTGCAGCTCTTACTTTCAAGTGAGTATTAGCTTTCTTGGAATACTTTTAATTTAATATTAAACTTCGATTTGGATATTTGCATTCGACAGACACTTTTTACAACGAATCCGTGTCAACATCCGATTGTCATACTAAAAGATGTACAGTATGACGATCTTAAGACAATGGTCGATTTCATGTACTATGGTGAGGTGAATGTATCACAAGAACAATTGCCACACATACTTAAGACGGCCGAGATGCTTAAGATCAAGGGACTCGCTGAGATGCCCACCGATCCGGCAAATCTTACCAAATCTGATAGCAAATCATCAAATGAAGGCACTGAACTTGTTGGTGGCACTGCACAGAGTGGCGCTAGTGCATCGGGTAGTGCCGGCGGTCTTGGTAGTAGCACAAGTGGCAGCGTTAGTGATTCAATATGGGGCAGCACTGAAGCGCAGTTTCAACAGCAACAAGCAGCTGCACAGCAGCAACATCATCATCATCAACAACAACAACAACAATTGCAACAGCAACAACAACAGCAAGCAGCACAACAGCAACAACAACAACAGGCGGCACAGCAGCAACAACAGCAACATCATCATCACCATCATCATCATCAACAACAAAGCAGTAGCCAGACGCAGACAACACAAGTACATCATCAACTGCGACGTACACCGTCACCACTTGGTGTAGGCGCATCGCCGGCTACACGTCGAAAGCGCTTACGTAAATCCTCCAATAACGGTGAGTGTGAAATGGGTAATGCATCGTCGAAGTTAATTACTTTGTCAATGTCGCCATGAATTAAATGAACTAAACAAAATATCAATTACCTATAAAAGGTTCCGGCGATCGCAACAATTCCGAAGAACAACATAGCTCATTGGAAGCCAGTAATACTCCAGGCGGCATTAGTCTTTCACAAATGAGTCAAATGTCCTTTGGCACCGGCGCTGGAGCGACGCTTGGTAGTCTACCAGGACATACATTGCACACAGCCAAACTTTTAAAGGAATCAGCTAGCGCTGATTTGGAACAACACCCACAGGACTCGGATCTGGAAGATGGACACGGACACATACATATGCAAATTGTAATTATAATTAATGCGAATCTAATATTTATGATAACTGATTCTATATATTTTTAAAAGAAACCTGAAGTTGACATTGGCGGCGTAAATCAATCAATGCCCTTGGACATTTCTGGAGCTACAACACCCTCTGAGCACGATGCACCAAACTCACAGTCATCACACTCAGGTGAGTACTTTTCAATTATCCTTTTTTTCATAACAGTTGTATTTTATTGTCATCTATTCATATACATTAAGTTAAAGTTTTTCAATTTCATTAATATTAATCAAAACGGTCACTTTCATTAGTTAAGAGTTAAAAATCGACAATCACTATTTTATTTTGTACATTTAATTAAAAACGTTAAGCGCGCTCTCTTCCTTCTACACTGCGTCGTATTTCTTACAGAGTGTATTTCAAGTTGTCGAAACTATGGTTTCGTTCTTCGAGAAGCACTCTGTATATTATTTTACCACATTTTATCATTCATCATCGTCTTTTATTGTCAACATTGTCCGTTAACTTGAACATAATCATAATTATTTGTGCTATTTATGTTTAACAACTTAAAACTTATTTTTAAGAATTTATGAAAAAAAATTGAACAAAAGCAATGCTTAAAAGAAATGAATGCTAAAGCTAAATATGAAGATATCGTAAACTGTAAAATCATTTGAATGCAAAATTAAATGAAAAGAAAACGAAGAAAACATAAATGTTGGATGAAACCTCAACGAAAACATAAAATTTGTTAAATTACCGAAATTCTAGACCAAATCCTGCCTGAACTTGGGAACGGGAGAGAGCACTAGCACAGAGTCCAAAATGAAAAAAAAAAAATCTAATTTTTATTGATTTTCTATAATTTCAAATTATTTTCAATTGATTTCAAAAAGTTATATTAAAGATTTTAATTTATTTAATTTTGATACAGTCTTTGAATATTCAATCTAAAATGGTTATTGTTGATTGATTTAGCATTAGCAATCTTTCTATTACTACTCCTTTTCGTAAACTATTGAAAGTAGTTTTTTTTTTTAATGCCGTAAAGCGTTTAATTAGAGACAGATACAAAGAAAGTGAGAAACATTCTATTTTTGAAATTTGAAAGTTGTGATTAACAAGTTTATACCTTAAAAATACTATTGCAATATATTAGTATCAAAAATAAAACAAAAAAAAAAATTAAAAAAATTATACAAAACAATTTTAAATCTCAAAATGGATAAAGAAAAATCGCTCACAACGCTGTCTCTCTCTCTCTCTCCCCTTCCCAGGTCTGCAATGGACAGTTGTTGATCCAAGTTATTCTCGCTTTTCGTTACCCGCTTGTCAACCAAATTTGATTGGCAACGGCAGTGGTGCCAATCAAAGTGCCAACAGCGGTAGCGGTGCCGGCAACGGTGGTACAGATCAAAGGCAGCAACAACAACAGGAAGCACAACATGCAGCTAATAGTCAGCAACAACAACAGCAGCAGCAACAACATCTTCAACAACTTCAACATTATCAACAGCAGCAACAGCAACAACAACAACAGCAAAGTGCATCGGGTACAGCATACTCATCACAGATTATAACGGTGAATAACCTAGTCAGCAGCTATACAACGGCAGCACAAAATCTATCGCCCACATCACCCAACGAATCGAATATGGTGCAATCGGTGTATAGTCAAGGACCATCACCAACACAATCGCCTGTGCATTCGGCCATCGGTGGTGGGGGAGGTGGTGGCAGCAGTAGTGGTACCGCATCCGGTGGTGCTAGCGGCGTTGGCAGCAATGCGTCTGGAGCAAATGGTAGTGGAGCAGCAGCAGGCGGCCAAGTGGTTAAACGTAAGCGTTCAGTTAACCCACAAGGTGATGAGAATTTTATACGTGCGCTAGAAGCGGTACGTTCGGGCGGTATTGGATTTTGTAAGGCAGCACGTTTATACGGTGTAAATAATCGTACGCTTTGGCTGGAATATAAAAAACGTGGTTATCCTGTTTCACGACCCAGCATAAAGGCTCGTGTTGTTAAACAGGAACCTAATCTTTCGCCTTCACCCACTCCACCGACCAATCCCGGCGACGATGCAACCAACGAAAACTATGAACATTTAACAACGGCAGCTGTTGTCGCTGCGCAAACAGTTGCGCTGAATATGCAATTGCCGCCTCAATCTGAAACACCAACACCATCGCTAATGTGCGCACCCCATCATACATCGGCGGCTGCAGCGGCAGCTGGCAGTGGTGGCGCTGGTGCTCATCCCACAATGGGTGTAATGAACTTCCTAGATACACGGCATATGGATTTTCCTGCCAGTCTGCATACTATGTCCCGACAGCGCTATATCGATGCTTCTGGTGCTAGTGCGGGAGCGACCGGCACTGGAACAGGTACAATCAATGTAAATCCAGCTGCGGCAATGAATCTACAAAGTATTAACTTCAACTCAATATAGAATTCAATTTCAAGTAACACCATTGCCATGCAAATCGAGGCACAACAAAGTGTCGGTGGTGGTGTTGGTGGCGTTTGTGTTGATAACGCTCTCAGCTCAGCTTCGATGGTTTCAGCTGCGGCAGCAACAACAACAGCAGTAGCAACACAGCCAAATACGGCAACATTGTTGCAAGCGGCAGCTGCGGTTGCGAATGCAAACAGTGTTGCCGATACAGTTAATCTAAGCGGAGGCGGCGGTATTGTGCCTGTAACAGCAGGTGTCGGTGTAGCACATAGTGCAGCAGCGGCTGCATTGTTTATAAATAATTTTGTGACTATGGCGCCGCCACACCTTGTTGCCACAGTGACGAACACGAACACGGCACCCATTGTCAATAGTGGCGATCAATACTTGGCCAAAACCAATTAATATTCACAGCGAACAAAAATTTAACAGGTATAAATTATGAAAATCTGTAAAAAAAAAAACAAATCTCCATACCGACGACAAAGTATGTTTTGAAATACAACGAAACGAAGGTATTATTCTTCGATGTCGTTGGTTGGCTGGTTTTATCAGAATTCCGCATGCAATGGATACACACAGACAGAACGAAAAATTTATATACACACTCACACACATATATATACATACATATTATCATTCGAGATTGTTTTGAAATCCATATTTTATACAAAATAAAATAAAAAAAAATAATTTTTTTAGTCGTTAAGTGAAAAATGTTTAAAATCTTTCTATCGTAAATACTAACAAATATAAAGATTAAGAAAAACAAATATATTTGTAAATAATTTTAAAAGTTTTACCAGCAACCACAGCAACTAACATTTAGTTCCATAAGCATGTGAAGTCAGCTACAGATCCAGATATATTTTATTACAATACAATTAATTAAACATAAACTCATAATGTATACATATATATATATATATATATATAATTTTAGCACTTTGTTCATAGTTCAACTTAGCGATTAAATTAAGTAATTGGCCATTATATTTTTCCAGCAAGAAAAACAAAAAAAAATGTGTGAGCGGTAAGATCCTGTTGACAACTTGTTTTTAATTTTGTTTTAGATTAATATGTACGAACATGATAAATTCATATAAAAAAGAAAATAAATACATATGTAGATGTATGCAAGCCGTTTATAATAAAGCACATTAAGCATTGTAAAAAAAAGCATAATACTTCATGTATATACGTATGAAAATGAGGTGTAAGATGTTTGTTGGCGCAGGGTTAATGGTTAATATAATATGAATAACCAATGCCAAGTCAACATATCGCACATCGTTTGTAATTTTATTAATTTTTTTTGTGTTTTATTGAGGTTTATTACCTTTATACTCAGATTATTGGATTGAGTTAGTAAAAGGCACAAAAAGTACTTAAGAAAGAATTGTTTCTTCAATCAGATTTCATATATACTCAATGCCTCAAACCCAAATTGGATCAAATGAAAAATATCTAAAAACTTTACAGGGATAATTGTTGATTTCATTAATTTTTTTTTTTTTTTAATTGGTAAAAGTTTCACTTCTTAAGCAAACACTCGATTGATTTTTTACAAAAATATTTAATGAAGAATTAAAAACTTACTAGAATTTCTATAAGCGATACCACCAATTGATCTGTACAGAGACATATTACTAACTCTAAATTCCACATTAATCGTTCGAACCAACAATATTTATAGCATATAATAATTAAACAGTTTTTTTGTTAAGTCTGGTGAAATGAGATCGAACGTTTTTTTAACAATAAAATGTATAGAATACAATAAAATAAAAGATTAATTAATTAAATAAAAAGAAATTAATAATCAACTGTTTCCTAAAATGCGAACTAACTAATTAAACATATGTGGTAGTTGTATGTGTTAAACGATTTTTGAATACGATGTATTATGTAATATTATAAACCGAAAAAAAAACCAAGAAAAAATTTACTAAAATATAGTTTGTAGTTTTCGATGTGCAAAAAAGAAAAAAAAAATAAAACAAAAAAAAATCCAAAAACAAAATAAACGAAATGAAATACCAGTAAAAACATTAAAAGCATATTTCTCTTGTAAAAAAGTGCTAATTATTAAACAAATTAATATTTTGATAATTTATTAATTTTGTTGTATAATTATGTCATTGCAGAAACTGCACGTACACCGCTGACATGTACCAGCTATGTAGCTGAGCGCGCTGCAAGCCTAGTCAGTCCGACATTGCATCAAGAACAATCACAATCGCAACAACAACAGATGCAAGTGATGGGCACGAAACGTAATCGAGTACTTACACGACAACCACGCGTTAAACGCGATAGCGATAGTCTCTCATCAACGGCGACAACGCAAGTTTCACCGGATACAGGTGCAACGCTTGATTTTGATCCATTTAATACGGCGGGTACATCTGCCACGAATTACTCAACGTCCCATCATGCACATCAGCATACACATCCGCATCATCATCATCATCATCACCATTTGCTGACAGTGCCCCCACGTATTGAACGACATGCATCAGAGCCAGCACCAAGTTTGTCGTCAACATCACCGCAACTTTTATCGGTCCCGCAGTCAACACCCTACCTTATCAAACAACACTCCGATCCGCTTTTGCCCAGTCAACATTCAGCAGCACATATTAGCACGCATGCCGGCGCCGCCGTCATTGGCGGCACAAATCCCTTTTCACTGCACCGTCAATATTCGCACCCATTGTCTAGCAGTAATGCAGCCAGTTATGTGGCCAGTGCACCGTTACATCATCCACATCATATATCTTTGCCGGAGTCCATATATGCATCGGGCTCGCCACCGCCGGCTGGGTCATCACAGTATGCGGTGCCACAGCATATTGTTGTCAGCGGCAACAATAGTAACAGCAATGAGGCTCTACCGGCATCGGCTGCCGTCGTCACATCCGTTGTTTCATCATCGAATGCCATTACAACATCACCATCGCCACTAAGTGGCGGTGGCAGCATCATCAGCAGCAGTGCCGTTAACAATCTTACCACAAAAGGACATAGTTTGCCACAGTTTACGACCACATATGTTGGTGATCGCAGGCATTCGAATTCACCTAGCGTGGAAGTGACACAACCGGAACCCGAACGTTTGGCAATTAATACAAATACCGCTCATAGCGGCAACAACAACAAATTGCGTAGCTCAAAGTCTACATCGGGAGTTACGCACACCGATGGACGCAATAGCGGCACACACTTACATCCCGGTCAACCGACAACAAGCAGCTCTTTTGAGCACTTGCCAACGTTGCGTGTTAAGAACGAGGAATTGCAACGTTCTGTGTCATCTCCACAGGTAAATTAATATTTTTCTAAAAAAAAAACAAGATGTAATTTTCTAATATATTTTTTAGACCCAACGGGAGATTATCACTTTAGAGAATCCACGTTCTAGTCATTGTCCAGTCATACGGCCGGGACCAGCGCTTGGCTGTAACTTTTGTTGGAATACTATCGACGGACATGGACGTATTTTGCGTCGCAAAACCAAGTACCATTGTCCCGAGTGCCAGACGAATTTATGTATAGTGCCCTGCTTTCAAGAGTATCATGAAAGGATTAATAACGAAGCCGCCGCCGCAACGGCAACGAGCAATGAAAGTAGTGCTACCACAAATCGTGAAAAAGGCTTTGCTACCGCCAACACATCTAGTGCTTCTGGCGGTGGTAGTAGTCGACATTATGCAAAAACCGAATCGATTTAAGTCGATAAAGTGCCATACAGGTCTCTGATCATAGGATCCGAACTTGGGCCAACTTAACAAAAATTGTTTGTACTGCAATAACAACAATTTACGGTAGCAATAAAATAATGCACGCCGGAAAAAATGTTGTTGCAAATTTTGTTATTTGTCGCCAGAACAAGCGAGACCGCTAAACGCTCAAAAGCTTTACCGTTATTGGTCATCGCAGTTTCGGCAAATTTGTTTTTTTTTCGCCAGCACAGGACATTGCCACACCAAGTGTTGGTGGTAACCTTTGTGCTCGCTCACGGTGTCGGCTCGTCTAAATTTCAGAACTTTGTGCATTTAACTATTAAGGAATGCTGCCTCTGAAAAAATTGGACACGTGCTCGGCCTACGTGAAATTAAAATTGTCTTTGGTAAATGTGCAAAAAAGATTTGACACAATTTGTAAAATGAGCAAAAAAATATTTTAAAATGCACAGCAAAAAGTTGTTGCATTACCAAAAATACTAATAACACAATGAATATTCTTATGACAAAAAAGAAATTAGATATAGAAAAAAGAAATAAAATTTTAATAAATGTTTTGTACGTGTAAAAAAAAAAAAAAAAACAATAAATAAATATTTTCAAAGTGTATATGTTAATATTTGTATGTAAATGTCTATAAAACAAACGAACATTTTAAGAAACCGAAATGCAAAAGGAATAAATGTATGTTTAACTAACAGAAATGGTATAAAAATTAGGTGTAAAAAAAGAACTAAAAATATAAAACGTAATAACGAGTACAAAAATTGAGATTGGCAAGAAATAGAAAAACAAAGAAAGTCTAAGTTTTTATTTAAAGAGAAGCTCAAATTTTATATTCATTGCTATTAAACTTAAATAAACAATTAAAACAAAATTACGTTATAAATTTCCGTTAGCCGGAATTAAAATAAAAGAATAAATTGTTACCAAAACTATGTTTTAGTGTGTAATTTAATTTAAATAATTTGTAAGAATTTTTATTGTAATTTGTTAAACCTTTTGCGACGTTTTTATATGGTGCGTTTCGTCGTTGTGTACGAGGTTTAAATGAGCGAAGATTCGAAAAATCAAGTTTCGATGAATGAATGTGCGAAATTTTTTTTTATATAAAATTTCACAAACATCTTTGTTAAATCAGAATTTCTAATAAACTTAAAGCTCACTGAAGAGTCCTAATGTTTAAATTGTTGTTTATCATTTATTTTTATTCATTTTCGCTAATTATGCTTAAAAGATTTAATTACAAACTCAACAGTTGAATCGAAAGTGAATTTCGCTTTATTGCTTCTTTGTTGGTGCTTCTACTGCTTCAGTTGATGGATTTGCATTGCGGAAGTTGGGAAACTGTTCCCATGGCGCCGACAAATCAAATTTGCGGAATTCTTGTGCCAACTCCAATGGCTCACAAACAACACGTTTTTTCTCGTCATCGTAACGCAACTATTGAAAGTAATGAAAACATGAAAATTGAAATAACTTGTTGACATCACACACGCTTACCTCAACGTAGCCAGACAAAGGGAAGTCACGACGCTGTGGATGACCCTCAAAACCGTAGTCAGTCAGTATGCGTCTAAGGTCAGGATGATTGGCAAAGAATACACCATACATATCCCAGATTTCACGCTCATACCAATTTGCAGCCTTATGAACATCATTTACTGAATCTAAGGGCGTTAACTCATCTGTGTAGGTCTTGACACGTATACGAGAATTATATCGCAATGAGAGCAAATTGTAAATAACTTCGAAGCGATTTTTACGACATGGTACATCCATGCCAGCTATATCGACCAAATTGGTAAACTGTGCTTGATGGTGATCTTTAAGGAACTGCAGCACCGGAACAACACCTTCAGGCGCAATTAATACCTCAAGCTCGTCGCCGGCAGTCAATTGAACCTTTTGCACATACTTTGGCAAACATTCAGCAACATAGCGGCCGAAATCAGAGAGGCTGGTGCGTGCAGCTTCATCCGGCTTACGTACAGTAGCTGTCAAAACGAATAAGAGAATTATCATTTGAATTGACCCAAAGGTTTTGTCACTCACGCTTCTCAGGTTTTTTGGGATCCACGGCAGTTGTGGAGGCAAGTCGCAAAGCAACAACGCCAGCTGATGGAGCCTGTGCAATTACTGAAATAACGTAAATGCCATTACTGTATGAACTTGTGCTTGTCATTTCGATACTAACCATGCTTGGCAGCGAGACCCATAGCCAGTCGGGTACCCAAACTCTTAAATAATGCTGCCATTTTGCAATAAATGGATACAAAGATCCTATATTTTTAATAGGAATTCGTAAATTTATGTAATACAGAGAGTTGCCACATCTGACGAAAACGCTATATTGTCATTCAAATGGCACATTTCATATTAGGTACGCCTATGTTGCCTTGCTAGAGAGCCCATTGCTGTTGCAAATGCGGGTCGCTAGTACTTATTTATTTTATTATTCTATAAAGCTAATAAATTTATTCTTAACATTTTTAAAATTAAAATAGAATTGCCACAATAAAGGCGTTTAGTAAAATAGTAGTCACAGAGCTCCGTTTTTCTCATCATGTTTTTGACATTGTCCATTCAGAGGGCAGCGGTATTTCTTGGGTTTTTGCATATTCATGTATTTTTTTTTTTTTTGTTTCTGACACTTCTTTAGTGAGCTTTTATAAATACGACTTCATCAAAATTCTTCGAAATTCGAAAAGTTATTCCCATTATCCGTGTATAAGAAAATAACAGCACTTAATTAGCAGAATCTAATATATAATTAAAAAAAACTTCCAACACTATTTCCAGGGCTGAGGGTGCCACTTTAAATGAGTTTGCTGGTGCTACATTGGTATTTCCTACAGTGCCTCTCAGCTCAAATGGAACAAACATAGTTTTGAAATTCAAATGACTGTAACTTCTAAATAAATAATGATATCGAAAAAGTATAAACGCAGTTTTTTAAATTGATGTTTAAGCCTTTAAATAATGTTTTCGTTTATTATATTTTTAACTGAGTTTTGACATAAAAATAGTCATAAAAAAGAGCCACAGCTTATTTGGAACAGTTTTAAAAAAACTTTTTTTTCATGTCATTTTTTTCCTTCCTAGGACCAAATTTTGGAAATTTTACTTCTTTTTTTGCAGACTTACACACCAATCTACAACTCTTTCTTTTAAACTTTGTTGATTTTTCTTTTCGGTTAGAAGTTAAATTCACTTAACCCTTAAAACAGGTACTGGTTCATTTAAGCTTTCAGCGACTTTATGTATTCATTGTCATTCTAGTTACGAGCGTGATTTCAAATCACAGTTTAGCGAGCTGCACAATCACAGTGAGTCACTGTGATTTGTGAACCACTGTAAGAAAATAACAGGTCTTCAAAAATTGCTCATCACTAGCAGCTTCATATTTTCTTTATTTTCTCCGCCAAGGGGAAGGAGATGCGCAACAGCCATAGTGGAACTTTGGCTGGTCGCTTGCTGCTTTTTGATTTTAAATGCTCTTCTGAAGATTTTTGCTACCTTTCTTTTTCCATTTTTTTTTGTTTACATCCTTAATACCGAATTGTTGCCATTTTGCTTTGTTTGGCACTTCGCATATCTTAAGATTAGTCAGTCCGCTATTCGTTTTATTTTAACCCACTTGTTTGACGGGTAAACAACGAAAGTTGCTTTTTAATTCAATATCAATGAAAAGCTTTTCTTTCTTTTTACATTTTTATTTATATTATGAACTCAATAGTATTTAATATTTCACAAACATGCTGTTATCTCTTACAACACCAAACATGTTTCCAAGCTAAACTATTGAAATCCATATTATATTTACTTGATTTAGAATTGTTGCATTTAACATTCATTACTTCTAACATTTCACTATGCATTTGTTGTATTTTAAGAGAATTGTTTATCTTTTTTTTGTTTTTGTGGTGTTAAATTAGAGAAAAATGATTACATACTTAATATTCAAATCGTTTTAATTTCACTTAGTTGCATATAACATTTTTTTATAAAGTGCTTTGCCGATGCAGGCTAATGTCAACTTCAAACTATACTGTTTTTAATCTTCACCAGGATAATTAAATTGTTTTATTTGTTTTTTTACGTGTCTCTATTGTGTTTGTTGTTTTCTTCTTTGTTTCTTGCTTGAGTTATTCTATTTAAAGTAGTATGTAAGAATAATTGTTAAAAGTAATTTTTATATGAACAAAGAACTTCAGTTGTTTTTGGTTCAATTGTTGTGTGGAAATATGACTGAAATATAAATTGCTGATTTGCCGCCTGATTTGTTTGTCTAATTTAAAAGCCGTGAACTTTCAATTGATCGGGCTTGGCCAAGCCGACCTTGGTCAACCATTGGCATATGTTTTCACGTTGATCGCCTTGAAGTTGAAGAACCTCGCCGTATTCGGGATGTTCAATTACAGTGCCATTGCATGCAAATTCCTGAAAAAGTAACAGGATAACAATTTATGAAATATTTTTTTTATATGAAATACACACCTTTTTACAGGAGCGCACGATTTTCTTCAAGTCATATTCCGTAGACAAACCCTGAACTGTGGTTAATGTCTTGCGACCATTTCTCTGCTGGATTCTTATATGCACAAGTCCGTCTTGAATGTCATCATCTGCGCCCTTGATTGCATCAGCAAAGGGGTCTGTAAGTGAAATTTACAATAATACGAAAGTATTTTAATTTAATTTCGTAATTTTATCAATCTGGCAGCATCTGAAAGTGGATTAGACTCGATTCTGGTGGCAATTGTCACAAAGAGTCGCTGACTCATACGCGCTTTGGCTAATCGGGCCATATTTGATCTTTTATCAAACAAATAAACACAAGGGCAATTTACTGCACCGGGCACGTTAACATGCGCTTGACCGTGCTCATTTTCATTGAAAACTAACGAAGGCAGCCCTGCCACCACCACCAACACACGTTTGCGGCAGACGTTCGTGGAGCAGGCAGCCATTTTTTTGTGTCGTCGTTGAAAAAATTGTAAAACTTGCCCTTGCTTTACACGTTGTCCCCGCCCATCCACATTTTTCCATGCACTTACCACGTGTATTTAAATTCTGGATGGACATACGACAATAAAAATTAACCACAGCCAAAAATAAAAACTTGGTTTTCAGTAAGTTTTTCTGTTCGATTTACTTAAAATTTACTACTGAATTTCAGACTGACGAATCGACGAACGACGTTCAGTTAAAGTGTGCGTGAGTGATTGATTAGAGTTGCCACCGTATTAAATCTAGAAAGAGCTAAAATGTTTCGTTCCGGATTTCCCCAGCAAATTTTAGGCACCCAACTTAATTTCAAATTGTGCAATCTTGTTTTGGTAAATTATCATTACTTCTGCATAATTAAACAAAATCGATATTTCTTTATTTAAAATTATTACAATCATTCACTTATGTACAGTATGAACGCAATGTTGTGGACAAACGAAATCCAACAACTGCGTACCATAAGATATTTAAAAACATTAGTTTTCCGTCTGCGATTATTAAATAACCTCTTCTTTGATTTCTTCCGATTCTTCCATCGATTGTTCTGCCTCTGCTAAACGTCGTCGGAGATGACGCCACAGTGTACTTTTGGCTATTTCGAAAATTGTGGCTGCATGATTTTGTGACATCCCCTCGTGAACGCAGGCATGCACTGCCTTGGCAAGTTTCTCATTAAGCTCGTCTTTTGGTGTCGAATCTCTGCGTCTACAGGCAACAAATTGTGGTAATCGACCCTCCTCTGAGAGCCGTACTTTATGACGATGCAGAGTTGACATTGGTATGTCTAGATCCTTGCTTATATTCTTTAGCGAATCTCCCTTTTTCAGTCGTTCATAAGCAAGTGCGAGTGCTGGTCTTTCTCGACCTGTTTTTGCATAATCTGGATCCTTACGCATACGTCGCCACAACACTGTCTTTGAGATGTCATATTTGTCCGCTGCTTTCTGTAAACTCAAGCCCTCTGTTAGTACAGAGTGTGCAGCTAATTCTAAATTGTCAACTTCAATGGGATTCTTTGATCTGATCCTTTTTTTTGTATTACCCTCACCACGGGCATGTTTTTGATCGCGTTTCGCTTTCATTGTTCGTATTTTTACAGCAGCTCGTGCTGCAGCAATCATTTGTGCATCCGCCTCGCCTTCTCCATGTGCCAATTCCGTTTCCGCTGCATCACTCAACTCGACATCTGTGCCACTCAAATCCATCAAGTTCTCTCCGCCACTGTTATACTCCTCTTCAATTATATTCGAACCATCAACATCCTCGCAGACATCGTTATCTTCAACCAATTCACCACCCTCAACTACAGATGAAGCTGCATCAGCCAACTTATCACTGGCTTGCGCTTGCGTCAGTGTAAATGTGTTTGCATTATCAGTTGTCAGTATGAATTCTCCGCCGCCACCAGTTCCGGACATGTGTTCTATAGAGTAAGTGATTTTTGGCTGCTCGCTGTATACGTCAAGAAATTCCATTTCACGCGGCGCGCTTGTTTGTTGCTGTGCCATCACGTTGCTGACCTAAAAAGAAAATATGAAATTCATAAATCCTAAAGCGAATATAAAATTCAAAACTTACAACCAGCTTTTCTACACCATCTTCTTCAAGCAACTCTTCTTGTGTGATCTGCAAACCGCTAATTGCCTTTACGTCCATTGTGCCTTCTCCAGTGCCCTCGCCAATTGCTACACCACTAGCGCTTAAACTTGCAGCGCTACACTCAAAACTAATCGCCGACTTAATGCCAAGTAGATTTATCGCCTCAAGAAATTCAGTTAGGCTGGACGATGGCAAGTTTGTCTCACCAATATATATAAACGAAAGCATACTATCCAATAGTAAGCCGTTAATCTCCGGCAGCATTATGGTACATTCTTGCCCTTGCGGCACATCAACCAACACATTTCGCATAAGATCACTGCAAGTACTTAACACAAATCGGTGAGCGCGCACTGTACAGCCGTCCTTAGCGACTAAAGTGACTTCACAGCTAGCGGCATCATCACGTAAAGACTGATTTATCTCCATTAACGTCGACGTGTGACCCATCCATTTCAGGTGATTCTATTAAAAAGTAACGTAAATAAAAACTTGCAACAACAACACTATTGGAGGAAGATGTGTGCCAATTTACCATGTTTTGTTTTGTTTAATTTCCAATTATTTTTGGAATGAAATTTTCAAGAATTCCACGATGGTCGAACCGAAAATGAAATGCGACGCGT
>JBAMBP010001922.1:0-16295 GCA_037044515.1 Phortica magna
TACGTATTGCTTACAGACTCAAACAGCAACTATCCGAGGGCAGCATGACACGCCTTTTCAAATGCTTCGGGGGAAGAAGGGTGGAAAGGAAAGCACACTTCCAACAACAACAAGAAAAAACAAAGGAACACACACGTTTATTTGTTGAAGAAGGAGATGCAAAATGTAATAGCAGAAGCAGTCGAGAATTTCCACGACAAAAGAGCACCGGCGGGCAAAAGTTCCAGGACAGACGCGAATTCGCAGAGAATCTGAGGGGTTTCATCGCCGCCGCCGTTGCTGACGAGCACCGCCGCCGAGACGACACTGTATTCGGTTGTTTCCTCCTGTGCGTCAGCGTCGGCGGTGCGACAGAAGCAGGACGCGTAGAGCCTCCAACGTGTGGTCGCGTAGTGCTTCTTGATCCTAAGGGAGCGGAGCGGCAAGAGTCGCAGTGCTCCACCGGCGCCACCACGTAGCACGTGTCGCATTGGCCCCCCTTCATGGTCATCGGAAAGAGCGATTTCAATGTCTCGCATATCCCAGTCAGGGGACGCGAGGCCCACCCCAATCGCCTTGAGTAGGCTTTCTTTGAGAGATAGGAGCATAGCCAGTCGATACTGTCGCTCTTCAATAATTTCCGCTGGCGATCGCTGACTGGTGCCACCGAATCCGTGCAACACATAGTCCACTTCGGAGGAGCATAGGGCACCCTTGAATTCATCTATGGTGAAGCTTGAATACGGGTGCACGCCGACCACGTCGACCCCCAAACCGACACCGTCGAGAGCATCATCAGCACCACAGTCAGGATACGGACAACCGTCGTCTCCGTCACCATAAACTGCAGCCGCGAGGGTTGCTCTGACTGAAGTGTCTCTTCACACCACTGGCACAGTGGGCGGAGAGGCACACCGCCAGCTGTGGGGTGTGTGAGACGCTCACCCACGCGCGGGGCTCCGCCCGAGGTCGACCCCAGCGTGTTCGGGGCAGCAGCGAAGTACGGAACCCGCCGGTGCCATTTCGTTGATTGAGTACCGTACGGCTGCAGAACGTTAACCTGCAGAGTCGGCGTGCGAAACTGCCCCTTTCCCGGTCGGCGACGCCGCCGAGGGCAATTTCACGTCACTCTGTGGCGCACTCCCTCAGAAGAAGTACCCGCGCCGCCCACCAGGCAAGTACCTCACCCAGCGCAATCTCATCCGTCCCATCATCGTCGTCATGGGAGATCTCGTCAGCGTCGCTGCCCGTCAGCGACCTTGGAGGCGTTTGCAGACTCTCCAGGCAGCGCTGGCGCACGTCGTCGTCTGTCGGCAACAGCGTGAGGAGGCGCATCATTTGCGATTTGAGAGCGCCAAGTGGGCTGCGGTGAGGCGCTGGGGACTGAGACCGCGAGACGCTGTGCTGGGCTTCAGTAGACGACGCGTTCATCAAAAAGTTGTTGGTCAGCTGAGACACGTCCAGTGCAGAAAAACGGCCGTGACATGAAACCCACAGAAGACCATACTATGTGTACGGAGGTTTATGAAACTAGACGGTCCTCTTCACTAGCGTTACTGTGCTGAGCGCGTGACCCATCCGGAGAGAATCGAGTGCTTAAGAGAGGCTGCAGTCGAAGAGAGAAAGAGAGTAGAGAGTGTGAGTAGTGTGTGTGTGTGTGTGTGTGGATCAAAACAGATGAACATACAAGGTGCGGGAATGAATCATCAAAAAATGCGCGGTGTTCAGACTGGCTTTGATGTGTTCGACAGTTCTCTGCGGGGACGAGAAGTCTCACTAGTTTCGGCGACGGCGTGCTACGAAAGTCATCGTTGTAAATAATAAAAAATAATAATAAGAGAACCAAGCACGTTATTATTTCGGCAATGATAAAACAGCAAAACAATCCAATAAAATTTAGGAGCTTTACGAGCGAGAGAGAGAGAAGCGAACAGATAATCTGCGAGTAGTGTCCGTCAAGTTGCAGATGCCGGTACCTTTATTTTCCTTTTGACAGGAAAAAAAAGAAGAGAAAAAACCGGAATGATAATGACTTACAGTAGCATTCTGCGCAGAACTTTAACACCAATAAAAACTTTTGCGTATATAAGTTTATATAGTGAAGAGCTCCAACGGGGAACAAGACAAAACAAAACAGCACGCCTGCATGATGTAACGCAGAGCGATGTTGGAAAGAGAGAAAAAAAAAACACGATAACTATACTCACTGTCTTCCGTTCGCGAGGAATGAGAGATAAGTAGCTGAAGTAGGGTAAGACACGACACGGAGCACAGGGATTGACGACAAAGACTCTTCCCTAGTAGCCGAAACCGCCGTCTCCGCAGTTGGTGTCGGCACCTGTGGACTCGAGCGCGGCACGGACGCTCTCGGCCGACAGCCACGCGGCGCCGCCTCCCGCCGAGCCGCCGGTGGCGGCCATGTCGAGGACGAGCATCAACTGCTTGATGGGGAGCGCAGCCGGCATCATCTTGAGCACTTGCTGCTTGTCATTCTCGGTGGTGAAGGAGAGGCCCAGCTCGCGCGCCACGGTGGCAACGTCGGCAGAGGGCACCGCCGCGACGTGCAGGTGCGCGGAGAAGCAGGCGGAGAGCTCGAGCGAGCTCATGATGTCGGCCTGCGAGGTGGTGGCGATGACGAGCAGGCGCTTGCCCTCCGGCGGCTGGCGCTTCACGAGCACCAGAAGCGCCTGCAGCAGCGCGTTGCTGTAGCGCCCGCCCAGCTGCGAGAACTCGATGAGGCGCTCCAGATCGTCGAGGATGATGCAGCTCTGCGGTCGACTTGTACGCGTCCTCGAAGGCCTTGCGGATGATGTTGACCTTCTGCAGCTCGCCGTAGCCGACCATGTCGTCGTTGGACACGACCTTGACGAACGGGAAGTCCGCCTGGCGCGCCATGTACGCGGCCACGGCCGACTTGCCGCAGCCCGGGCAGGCCCTCCACCAGCACCGGACAGGCCGCTCGATGCGCTTGCCGTCGGAGGTGAGCTGCGTGCACGCAGTGCTGGCAGCGGTCGGCGAGCACGGCGCCAGCTGCTGCCCGTACGTCGATGATCCCGCCGCGCCATGAGCGTCGGCGCACTCCTCCGCCGGCCTGGCCAAAAGCGGGCGTCACCTCCGCGATGGCGCTGTGAGAAGTCCTCGACGGATGACGCTGGATGTCGTCGCGTGTCGGCTTCGCCTTGCCCTGAGGTTGTCCATGTCGATGTCGCGTGTTCAGACGCGTTGGAGGTGGCGGCGCGCACGACACCCTCGATCTCGGCGCCGGAGTAGTTCTTGGTGCGGCTCGCGAGGTCCTCGGCCAGGCTGACATCGTTGGGTCCATGCACGCCGGCCTCGCGCGATCTTGTGGGTGTGGATGCGGAAGATCTCGACGCGGCCGGGCTCGCTCGGGAGGCCAATCTCGACGTGCACCTCGAAGCGCCCGGGACGCAGAATGGCCTCGTCGATGAGATCGAGACGGTTGGTCATGCCGATGAGCAGGACGTTGTTGAGCGAGTTGACACCGTCAATCTTGGAGAGCAGCTGATTCACGACATTGTCGTTGACGCCGGTCGAGTCGCGCACCGCGCCGCGCTGCTTGCAAATGGCATCGAACTCATCGAAGATGATGAGGTGCAGCTTGCGAGAGGTTGCCCTTGGCCGCCTGCTCCGCCTCCGCGTCCGCGAAGAGCTTGCGGATGTTCTCCTCCGTGCCGCCCACGTACTTGTTGAACACCTCGGGGCCGTTGACGATCTTCGGCTCGTGGCAGTTGAGGATCTCGCCAATCTTACGCGCGATGAGGGTCTTGCCGGTGCCGGGGGGCCCGTAGAGCAGGACGCCCTTGACGTGCTTGATGCCGAGCTTCTCGATGTAGCTGATGGGGAACGTGCGGCTCGCAAAGGCGCGGCGGAACACCTTGCCGAACTCATCGCTGCAGACCGCCGATGCCGAGCTTCTCGAGCTGGAAGTCCTTCATGAGCTGCGTCTGCTGCGCGTCCACCTGCGCGTCGTCGAGATTGGTCAGCGTGATGTCGCTGCTCTCCTTGACCTTGACGAGGACCATCGTGTCGTTGGCGTCCACGCGCCCCGTGTCGGAGCTGCCGCCGCCGGCCACCACCGAGATCGACCGTGCCGACCAGCCGCAAGCCGAGCTCGTCCATCATGAGGGCGATCTGCTGGTTCTGGCGGAACAGCTGGCCGAGGAAGAGGCGCCGGAAGGTGGCGCCGAAGACCTTGCAGTCGACGGTGCCGCCGCGCTTGGTGGCCTGGATGTGCTCAATCTGCACGGTGATCTGGTTGGCGACGCTGACGGGGCCGGTCAGCGGGTTCAGCACCACTTGGCTGCCGCCGGTGGTGGTGATGCCCAGGCAGCGGCGCTGGATAGCGTTGAAGCCGCACTGTCCCTCGGCGATCTTCGCGTTGCCGCGGACGTTGAAGGGGAAGCCGTTGATTGTCACAACGCCAGCGCTGCGCCATGCGGTCGTTGAGACTCACAAAGACCTCATTGGTCTTGGCCAGCTCGTCGTTAGGGGCAGAGCACACTCCGTAGGCGCTCATCCTTGTCTGTAGTACTGATTGTGGTGTGTGGATGAAATGTTGTGAAAAAAAACCAGAGATACTGAGAATGTATAGCTGAACTAGCAGTCCCTGTACTATTCGAAGTTTCTTTTGTTGGCCTATCAAATCAGATTTTTTATTAGAAAGCAACGCAAGAAAAATAAAAAGCACGGTAAAAACTGAGCGCAAGAACGAAGAGTGGGAGAGACGGTGAAGAGAATTGTTCTCACAGAACGCGTGAACAGCGCAAGCTAAACTGTTCATCAATGATAGTATCCTATAGACAAGAACGTACAATGAGATTCATATTGCAACAATACAGAATAAAAGTATACGGATCCACATATGTGCATCATTTTTGTTCTTGTCTAAGAATGAAAGTTTTGCAATACCACACAGGGGTGGGTAACTACAAAATGATAGGACAAGACATACACAGGTAAAATGGAACGTCAACTGTATGGTCAGCGATCGCAGCTATGTTGTGCAGAAGCAAGCGTGAACTTACAAGCACGCCTGCTGCAATACGCCTTGTCATTGGGATGTTTTTCTGCAGCCTTTCAAGTATTGATCTGCGGAGGACAAGTTCATCCAAATTTTTGAATCATGGTGGCGCGGGGGCAGCGCAGCGGAGGCGCTGAGTTCGAGAGACACGTGAAACGCTGACAGCAGTAGAAGCGAGAGGATCGCTGAGAAAGTGGGAGGAAGGGAGGGAGGAAATGGTAATAGATGGCCAGTCATTGGGATGTGTTCTGCAGCCTTTCGTTTATTGATCTGCGGAGGACAAGTTCATCCAAATATTTGAATCACGTTGGACTTTACTGAGAGCGGCTAAAAGGAACGCCTTTGGCGGACGGATGTGTTGCATTCTGGAAGCAGACGTTACCGCACGTCTCTGTTGACAATACACAGTTATGAGAGGCATGTGGAGGACAGCCTTCTGAGGAAAGTAAGAAATCGGTCTCTGGTCACACTGAGCATTGTATCATTGGGATGTATTTCTGCAGCCTTTCAGTTTTGATCTGCGGAGGACAAGTTCATCCAATTTTTGAATCCTATACAACGGGGAATAAAGTGGGTAGAGAGAGACACGAAACGTCGATAGTGTCGGAGGTAGAGAAAACCTACCGCTTATACGCCGTGAAGCATTCTTCAGACGAGTATCGCTAGTAAAAAGTAATGAAGTAGAGGGATGAAGGAATGCGAGTGCTGTCAGGAGTGATGTATCAGAAGAGGATTTCGATTACGAGGATGATTTGTGCCAGAGAGAAAGCATTACCATACGCATACGTGTTACAGATCACTACATCTACGAGACAATCAGCTCTATTTTTCAGTTTTTTTTGGTTAGAGGGGTAGGTTGGAGTTATAGGGCAGTGTAGTATCGCGACAGCTACCCGACCGCGTGATATTTCGACCTTTTGAATTGTCCAGCAAGGGTAGCGCGCAACACTAGAACACGTTCTGAAAATAGCAAACAGACAAGAATACATCAACCGCAGCAACTCGCGCCCCAGTAGGTGAGAGAGCGGTAGAGAAACAGACAGAGCAGGAGAGAAGGAATACCACAATGCGCGCGCTGCCGCTTCACGACGCTGCGTGACCTTCTGCGTCGCGCGCAGCTGCGCCTCCCGCTGCGCCTGCATGTCCGTCAGCTTCGTCGTCTCCGCGGCCAGTTGTGCCTCGAGCGCCTTGGCCTCCTTGAGGATCGCAATCGCCGTCGGCTTCTCTCCTGCGCGCAGCGCCGCCAGGGACTCCTGCTTCTTCACAGCAATGGAGGTGTCCAGCTCGTCGACCTTCTGCTGCTGCTCGTCAATGCGGACGCCGAGTGGCTTCTCGTGCGCGTCCTGCAGGCGGCGCAGCTCTGCCTCCATCTCCTTGACCTCCTTCATCTTCTCCAGCGCCGCCGGCTTGTCGCCCGCCTTGAGCAGCCGCACGGCCTCGTCCTTGCGCTCCGCAATGGCGTCCTGCGCGTCGATCACCTGCTGCTGGAAGTCCTCCTCGAGCTCGTCGTCGAGGTCACGGATGCCCTGCATCAGCTCCTCGTCGGCGTAGTCGGAGCTGTGCAGCGACACCTCGCCGATGCTGCCGTCGTCGTCGGCGGCGCGCGCGGGCCCCTTCTTCTTCTTCGGCTTCTTCTGGGGGTCGGCCCTGCCGCCCGCGGCGTTGCTGTACGGGTCGTGCCCCCCGCCGAGGTGGTCGTCGTCGGCCCCGATGTCGTCGGCGTCGCCGCCTTGCAGAAGCGCGGCGTTGGCCGCGGCGATCTGCGCGTCCACGGCCGCCTCCGCCTCCCGCGCCTGCCGCCGCGCCTCGGCCATCTGCCGCTGGTCCTCGGCTGCGTCGTCGTCGTCGTCAGTCTTCTTCTTCTTGGCAGCAGCCTTGCCCTTTTCCTTGGGCTTGCCGCCGCCCTTGTTCTCGGTACCGGATGCGGCTGAGCCCATGATGCGCTTTAAAAAGCTCATACTAGTCAGTGTTTACGGAATGAGTAAGCATGACGGAGACGAGGAAAAGAATGATATGAGAAGAGGGAGTTTCTACAATAAAGATGCACAGTCAAGAAGGTGGTCCACCACCGCCAGTGTTTTCAGTACTTTCATCGCCCGTCCAGAGGGGTGCATTGCACTGAACAGTAAGAAGAAATGGGAGATGCACTCAAATATTGCGCCAACTCTCTCTCTCCCACACCCATTTATGGTAGTTTAGACGCATTAATTTCGTATATTGTTTGTACTCGATAAGCGAACGGGTAACACGAGGGTAGAAGGAGAGCAGTTGAAGCTCTTTTTTCAAGAGAAAGTATAAATATTTAGTGTGTAGCGGGA
Organism: Phortica magna; assembly: GCA_037044515.1. Lineage (NCBI taxonomy): Eukaryota > Metazoa > Arthropoda > Insecta > Diptera > Drosophilidae > Phortica > Phortica magna. The sequence continues at coordinate 7,339 of JBAMBP010001922.1, forward strand.
CACGACAGAGAACCAATATGTTTTCTTAGGTAAGATACGTGAACGAGCATTAGCAGAAGTGTATGTATTATATAAAGAAGAGTATTTAGCAACATAAAACAATAATAGCAAGCAGTACCATGTAACGGCGTCCGAGACAACTAGCACATGTGCAAATGTGTGTAGCATATGTCCGAAAGAAGTACGTGAAGGTGTATAAGGTGAGGTGTTGTCGTGCTTCTATTTCGACGTGTGTACGTTGTTTTACCTTCGATGTATCTTGTTTCAGGGATTAGTAAGAAGTGTTGATCGTCTGTGATAGACAAAAGTGAAAAAAAAACGAATTGAAGCGAAAAGCAGAACGCAATACCGGATAAAAGCAGCTTCGACAACATCCAAAATAAATATGTATTGATAGCGCAAACTCTGCAGATAACTTCAGTAAGATTAATTGAATCTACATCGGGTCCCGATAAAGTAAAAAGAAAACAGACGGTGATCACAGAGCTATGGCTGTCAGCCATATTACCGTTATTTACTCAATAATTATTATTATTATATTTATTATTATTATCACTACTGGAGTTCCCTTTTCGATAGCAAAGACGAAAAGAAAGGAGGGAGTAAAACGAATTAAGAGAATGAGAGTATTGCATTCGGATTAAGACACGGCAAGGAAATTTATGCATTTTACATGACTTGTCTTCCTTCCAGGTTTTACAGAGATGAGAGATAAAAAAAGCGTTTCATACATCAGCTATCCGCCTTTGTAAGAGATGCGCGTGAGGCCATATGCTCTTCATTATTTGATCACGCCCTTTGCGTTGACAAGAATACTATATCAGGGGTGTTTTGAAACATTTACGAAGACAAAATGGCAAAGTGAGCATTATGGCTCCAAGGCAAGGTTAAGCTGAACTTAGCGGATGCTCAGAAATGAGGAAACGGAGAAGGGAAAGGTATTAATGCCCCACGCACTCGCAGAAAGCAAACAACCAAAAAGAGAAGTGATAGTGAAACAACAGGACACTCACGGAACTCCCGAATCTTATTTTTCCCGCAGAGTGAGAACGATAAGCGAATAAAATGATAAGAGGAAATAATAATAATAATAATAACAAAAATGAGATAGTTGACATTCAGGCACAGGCATGCAATGCCTCAACGACTGATACGAATAACCAGAAACGATGAATAAATTGATTGACAGTAGTCAGTGCATTAGAACTGATCTCGAAAAAGCAGTGTGTAAAATAATGCAGCAACTATGTAGGATTTAGGACGGTATGGAACGTCTATGATGATGGTGAATTGCTATTACTACTGCGGTTATTATCTGAAGCAGATTGAAAACAATCGATTATACATGGAGGAAACCGACACCGAAATATCTCCTCCTCTTTTTATTATTATTTTGGATGCGTGAGCTCATCTGCGAAATTCTGATTAGTTCACACCTGATAGCAGGAGAAAACGGTAGTTACAGAGAAAATAAAAGTGAAATCAGAACGTATGAAAACCGAAAAGAAAGCACAGCGAGATGGAGAGACGAGCAGCAACGCCAGTCGCGGATGTGGCATGGGGACGCGTCAGCACACTACTTCTTCTCGTAGTCAAAGACCTTGATTTGGTGGTCCAGGGAGCCCGTAGCGAAGGTGTTGTTGCCCAGGATGCAGACGCGCGAAATCGTGCGGCGGTGCGCCATGACCGAGGCGGCCTGCTTGCCGGTGTTTCGCTCCCAGATGCGCACCATCAGGTCGTTACCACACGAGATGATGAAGCGGTCGTCGTTTGTGAAGGCAACAGAGTGCGTGGGCCCCGTGTGCCCGGTGAGCCTATGAATCATGCGACCGGTCGTTGCGTCCCACAGCCGCACTTCCGTGTCCAGGCCGACGCTGGCGACGTGTTTGTCGTCGTTGGAGAAGCGCACGCCCCACACCGGCTTGCCGTGGCCCTTGAGCGTTATGCAGCGGCTTGCCGGTTTGGGTGTTGACGATCGGGATGGTGCCCTGCATGCCGCTCGCGGCGATCAGCTTGCCGTTGTCCTTGTTGGTCATGCTGCACGTGAAGACGGGGCCGGTGAAACAGCTCTCGATAAGTCGGATGTTCGAGGACTTCCAGACGTGGTACGCGGTGCTCCAGACCTGCACGCAGTTGTCGCTGCCGGCGCTGATGAGGAAGTCACCCTGCGGGCTGAACTGCACGCAGTGCACCTTTCCTGCGTGCCCCGACAGCGTGCAGATTTTGACTGCCGTCGTGCCGCTGATGTTCCACAGCTTGATGGTGTGGTCGGCGGAGCCCGTGGCGATGATGTTGGCGTCGACCGGGCTGGCAGCGACGGTGAAGATGGACTCCTTGTGGATGTTGTCGAAGGTCTTGAGCACGGTGCTGGTTGCAGGTGTCCCACACCTTGAGCGTGCCGTCCTTGGAGCACGACAGCAGGCGGTCGCGGCCGCGCAGCGGGCAGCAGTCGAAGACGACGTGGTGGTGCCCGACCAGCTCTCGCGGCATCATGATGCTGCAGCAAGTCGTTGTCGCCGTCGCCTGCGTTGACGTCCGGCGCCGCCTCCTTGGCCGATATGCAGATCACCGACAGCTTCTTGAACTTGATAATGGACATGAAGTTCTGAAAGACGTCGTCGTCGTCGATCTCGATCTCGTCATCGTCGCTGTCCAGAAAGTACGTGCGCATGTCCGACCCGACGCTGCGCTCGACGGCGCGCTGGAAGTCGTCGTAGTTGTTGTGCGGCGGCATGCGGAGTTTGGTGCGCAGCGGCTCCTTTGCGTCGCCTGCGCGCGTGCGGCCCAGCTGGCAGTCGAGCTCGACCATCCCCGGCTTGAGCGGGGACGTCAGCTCCGGCAGCGTGGGCTCCGGCTCCGGCGGCCGGCTGGCTCTCGGTGGCGGCGCGCTGCGCGGCGGGATGCGGTGACGCGGGGCTGCGGGCGCTGGCGGCCATGGCGTCGGTCTCCGCCTCGGCGGCGGGGTCGTAGCCGATCATGGTGTCCGCGAGTGCGTTGACGTCCGAGTGCAGCACGCGGCGGATGAACTCGTCCATCTCGCTGCGCTCGTCGTGGCTGATGGCCGCCAGGGAATCAATGGCCTGGCTGTTTGCGCGCTGCGAGCCCTCCAGGGCTGGCGGGGACCCGGCGCCGCTGCGGGCCGCCTTCTTGGACGACGTCCCGGACTGCGTGCCGGAGTTGGTGGCGGCCAGCGAGTCGACGCAGATGCTGTTGGCGTTGGGGTCCGCGTGCGAGTCTCCCGTCTTGCCGGCCGCGGACTCCTTGCGTTGCCGGTGGCGCTTCTCGATGGCGGCGGCCGACATGTGAAACATCTTGATGATGGTACTGTCCGATACTCCTTCTCCGTCGACCCCGGCGGGAAGTTTGCACGAAACTCTTCTACCACCTTGTCCTCCTTGACCTTCATCTTGACGACAATTTCCATAAAGTCGGCCGTCTTTTCCTTGGGGTCGCCAACATACTTGATCGTGCGTCCGTTCACCTTGACCTTGATTTCCTCCTTGGACATGTTGTGGACACCTTTTTAAAAATTATTTTTACTGTGTATGTGTATACAATTTCGTTCTGCAACAGCGAAGTGGCAAAAAGAAAAATCTGTTAAAAAACTGACGGACGCAGTTGCTGTAGGGTGAAGAAGAATAAAGCGGTAAAAACTAACGAGAAACGTATACGGAGCGAATCTCAATCTTAATCTTTTAGGGGGAATGAGTTAACGAGTGAGGAGAGAGTGAGAGAGGAGGAGGAGGTGTGGGGGGGGGGGAGAGAGTGAAGAAAATGGAGAACTCAGTGTGCGAACGGTACGACGACGACAACACCAACGTACTAAGATTTACTCCGAAGACTGCTGCAGTTTCACATTGCTGGGGTTATGACGTTAAGCTTTTCTGAGGTTATCTTTTTTTTCTTATTGCGTGCATCTATGTGGTTGTGAGTAATAGCAAAAACGTAGAACCAATTCACAAAATAATACTAATTAGTTCTTGCTGCGTTCCCATTGACTCAGTAACTCATCCAGACGAGCGTAGCGCTCCACAGCGCGGGACATCTCAGATGACAGCACTGTTGCGCTACCACCGAGTTCACCTGCGCCGTCGCCACCCTTGCTCAGACGCGGGCAGTAGGAGTGACCTGTACCGCTCAAAGGACGAGGCCGTCGGGAAGAGTCGGTCAAAGCACTGTGCCGCGCGTGCTGCCTCCTCGCCGGTCGCCAGGCACGTCTCAAGCGCGTTGACATCGTCCAGCGAGTCCAGGAAGGCGTCGCCGTACGTGAGAGGCGCCGCGTCTGCTGGTGTGCTGCCCCCCAGCGCCGTCGGTTTCGTGGCTGCCTTGATAAGCGGGGAGGAGAGGCCGGCGAGTGTTAGCGTCGCGGCGACGAGGTTCGCCTTGATGGTCTGGTCCAGCGGGAGTAGTGTGAGCTCAGCGACGGCATGATGTTGACCTCCATAATCACCGGCCGCAGCGGGGATGCTGTGGAAGAGGATGAGGAGGCCGTCGTTTTAGACGCCGGCCGGCGGAGCAGAACGTCAACGCCGTAGATCTCAAAATATGGGGAGATGCCCTTGAAGGAGCATGGCGGCTGCGGAAAGGCGCTGGACCGCGACGACGACTGCGCCTTCGAGGCGCCTTGCTCCTCCTGTCCCAGGTTTTCTCCTATCGGCGGCGTACATGGTCGGTGACGCCTTCTTAATGTCTCTCTCGAATACATCGTGCATTTCTGCCCTGACTGACGGCACAACAGACGCAAAAACCTTCACAAGCAAGTCCTTGACAGCGTCCATGGTGGCCTCCCAGTCGTACCCGTCCGCCAGAATGTGCTGCTTGAGCGCTGCGAGGCACCACTTGGAGGCCCACACCGCCGACTCGCCAGCAGGCGCGGTGGAGGACTGTTCCCCGTCACTAGCCCCGGCGGGGACAGCGAAGTCTTCCGACTTTTTGTTGATGGTGAAGTTGGTCAGGTGCGCCGTGAGCACCCCTGGCGCAGTGATGTCACTGTCACTGCCGCTGTTGTAGTACGGCGTGGTGGCAAACCGCACGAGTCCTTCCCTGAAGAGGTACAGGCGCAGCGGCGCGTAGCTGGTGGCGACAACGTACAGGCGAAGATCGAATTTATAACCGTGGACGAGGTAGGGGTCGTCGATGTAGCGCTGGACGAGCACCTCGGTCTGCGCGGGGCCGACGTCGAAGCCCTTGACAGGCCGCCTGCGGCGAAGCGGCGGTGGGTGGCTTCGTGGACCAACTCTCCAGCGCCTCGGGGGGCGGGTCCAGCGTCGCGTCCGCGGCACCGGCGATGAGGTACATGCCGCGTCCGCAGGAACCGCCCGCCGGCTTAGCAATGAAGAGCCTGCCGCGGCTGGACGGGCTGCGGAGGGCGGCCAGACACACGTCTTGGTCGGCGGGTAGCACCCACGCCTCCGGGAACAGCTCGTGGCCGAAGCTGTCGTCGGCGTCTCCTGCGTTGGCGCCGCTGCTGTTTTCGCTCGCCCCCGGTCGGGTGGGGCTCCAGCGCTGACTCGCCGCTGTCAGCGTCTCGTGCAGCGTGCTCTTCTTGTCGAGGCGCCACGTGGCGGGAAAGTGGTTCACTTTCTGGTACAAGTGGGGCTTGACCTTCGCAAAGTCGCTGCGCAGCGGGTGGCGGATCCACTTGAGGGACCACGAGTGCTGTGTCAGCGCGGCGCGCGCGGTCATGGCTTCGAAGCCGCTGCGGGAAAGCGAGCACAGGAGACTCGTGAAGGGAACTACACCGTCGCCAAGCACGTAGAAGAGCTTCGAGACTGCGTATGGACTGTTCTCGCGCTTCACCATCTTGATACCTGCCACTGCTGGAGCCTCGCACTCCCTGGAGGCCGCGGTACCACTGCAGGGAATTCCGCACATCTTCATCGTTCTGATTGCGGAACGCTGCCTTCGACGCGGAAGCGCGTGGCAGCGGCGCCGGCGTCACAAAGGCGTTGGTGTCGCGGCAGCACGGCTCGCCGTCCCATGGCCTGTCGAAGGGTTGCACAACAATGGTAGCGCGCCGGCCCGGATACGGACTGGCAGACAGCATTGCCTGCTCCGCAGGTGAAACTACGGCGCGCGTGTCGGGGAACGATGGAATAAAGTCTTCATCCTCCGCAGCAGGCGGTTGCTAGCGGAGCTGCGGCGCCTTCGCTCCCCACCAGTTGCGTCTGTCCGTTGCCGCGTCTGGCGACCGCGGGCAGCCGCGAGCGGTGGGCGGCGTCCGGTCGCCGGGCCTGGCCCGCCGGAGGCGCTGAACTGGTGCTGCGGCGCAGCGGAGTGATCTATGACTTCTATGTTTGGAGCAACGAAAAAGGGTCGCAGCGCAGCCGCCACGGCGGTGTCTGACGATAGCAGCTTGTTCCGCTTCGCCTGCTCCTGCACTAGTTCTTCTTCCTGCATGTGTTGGAACAGACCTTTTTTAAAATGAGTGACTTTTTTTTTCTTCAATATATTTACCCTTGTAAGTTCGAGAGACAATGTACTCCGTGATAACGACGAGGAGGAAAACTTGTGTGCTGTCAATCACAAATCTTGTTCTTCACTAGGACAGCAGGTATTACGTACCGATCAATATAGGAAGTCCGAGCACCGCAGTAAATCTCGTACATGAGAGGGGCGTTTCTGTACTGTTTCTTCTTCCTCATTTTCTCTAAGTAGATTGTATTGAATTATTTAATGCGTTTCGAATATTAACAGCAACCCATACATCAAAAAGATTATTCTTTTTTTTTTAAAAAAAAAGGAAGTGAGCACGACGTAGAAGTGATTTTTGCTGTCCTTTTGTGTGCTACCAATCGCCATCGTCGCCATCGCTCTCCTCGTCATCGCCGCAATCCTCGTGACGGTAATCGTCTGCAATCTGCAGCACATCCTCCAGGCGCTCCGCCCACTCGTCGCCCTCCAGACCATACGCGCCGGCGAAGACCGTCATCTTCCCCATGTGGCGCAGAATCGGCTTCGCCTCGGCGGCGACTGCCGAGATGGTCGGCGCGGCCGCGTGGGTGGTGCACACGTGCGAGGCCACCTCCACCGCGCCGCCCATGGCCTCCTTGACCTGCGCGTCCGCCACGGCGGGGGAGGAGATGCGGCCAGGAGAAGTCCCGGGCGGCAGCCGCGGCGCTGGCGCCCAGCAGCACCTCCAGCGGAAAGGTCGCGGAGAGCGGGTAGGGTGAGGTGGCCACCAGCGGCAGGTAGTTGACCGTGCGGAGCGGCACCGCGTACTGCAGCGACGCCTGACGCATTTCCGTGTAGGACAGCGTGTTGGCGCCGCCGGCGAGAAAGCACCCCGCGCCGCGGAGGCTCCAGGCGTGCCCCACAACCCTCCCCGCCTCCGTCTGGGGCGACGCCGCAAAGGCGTGCGACAGCGGCACGTACAGCGAGCGGGACGGCCCGTCGCTCTCGTGCTGCTTGGCGAGAGGAAACGGAAGGAGCGGGTGCTCCTCGAGGAAGCGCTCAAAGGGCGTAGTGTTGCCGCGTGCGTCGCGCACCGGCAGCGGCAGCGCCCCGAGCGCAGAGGCGACGCGCATTGACGGCACTGGACGTACGGCACGCACCCACTCCTGCATGTAGAAGGCCGGGCCGTGAAACCCGCTGTCGTCGTCGTCGGTGCCGGTGGTGCCCGACGGCGGCACCGCGGGACCGGCGCCCCCGCGTCGCGCAGACCGTAGAGCATCGTGTCCGCAACAGCGGCGGCGTACTGCGCGGCGGCGGGGTCCTGCTCCAGCCAGTCGTTTGGCACAGCGGCGCTGGCAAAGAATTCCGGCCAGCGCCGCACCTCGAGCGGGACGTAGAGCGCCGAGGGGTGCGCGCTCAGCAGCGACGTGGATAGCAGCGTGTTCAGCGACGCCTCGTCGCAGCGCCGCTGCGTGAAGCCAACGTCGCTGCTGTGCTCGGTGACCGCAGCGGGCAGCGCCGTCAGCAGGTTGAAGACGGTGACTGGCAGCTTCGCGCCCGCATCCTCCCACAGCGTTTCCAGCACGCGCACCGCGACGCCACCGAACATGGAGTCGCCCTCGACGAAGGTCTGCGCGCCTTGTGGGCGGTCGGCGTCCTCCAGCTGCCGCCGCAGCGCGTCCGAGACCCGCTCGAGGTCGTCGCCGGCGGCACCGTGCGTCTTGAGGCCCGTTGAGGCCGTGACCGAAGCTGTGGTACGCGGGAACTTCGCCGGCGTCGCTCGAGGGCTGCAGCGGGTGCAGGCTCGTCAGACTCTCCGCGTCCAGCCCTGTCGTGATGTACTGCCACCAGGGGACCGTGGTGTCCCGCTGCCGAAACAGCTTCCGCCACGCGGCCTTACCAGGTCGGGGCCTTTTCCTCTCCTGCCTCATCGCCGTCGCTGACCTTCATCGTCACCCTCGCCGTCACTGTCGTTTTCCTCATCAGCAGCGTGTGATGGTGCGGCCGCCGCTGAAGACGTTGTTGCGGCTTCGGTAGTACTGATAGTCCGCCGTGTCCGCGGCGTCACCGCCGTCGTCGCTCTTCTCGTCGGTTTCGTTGTCGGAGGCAGGCAGACCGTTTTGCCACACCGCTCGCTGGGTGAGGCGCACCAGCTTCTCCAGTACCTTCTCCTCCGTCGTGAGGTCGGCGGCGGCGGCCTTTGCCCCCATGCCCTCCGCAACATGCGATGCGCTTTCCCCACAGCAGGGACGGCGCCTCATCGTTGTCGTTGTCGTCGCCGTTGTGCTCTTCGTTTTCGTCCGCGCGCCGCATGGCTTCCTCGGCCGCCACGACATCTGCTAATCTGAGTAGCGTGCGGCGCGTCCAGCAGCACGAGGCGAGGCACCCGCACGATCCTGCTGCCGCCCCCAGCGTCACCGCCGAGAACGCTGTCGCCGCGCCGCTCGCGGTAGAGCGTGGGGTGTCGGGTGTCAAAGTGCGACGTGCCGTTCGCCCACTGCGCGGCGACCAGTGTGGCGTAGTTGCCCAGGCCGACCGTGATGAGCTCTTTCTCCTCCATGATC